>UESW01004437.1:189546-363836 GCA_900491605.1 Calamus simplicifolius | reverse complement strand
GTACATGATTTTTGTGCTAGTATAGAATGAAGCTTACCCAACTGCGGTAATCATCACCCATTGGCGGCTCGTCAACATCACTTTGATGGGTAGAAAAAGTGCTTTGTACATCATCTTCGATGCCGTGATGATTCATCCGCACATGAATATGTGCCAAAGGAATCGCTCATAAATTCGATATTGTAGATGTGTGGACTCATAAGCGGATGAAACATCGCGTTCGATGCATGTTATTCTGCATCAAAACCGATGCATCAAGACTTTTTCTAACCCTCAAGTGGTGGTTCTCATTGTACATGATTTTGTGCTAGTATAGAATGGAGCTTACCCAACTGCTGTAATCATCCATTGGCGGTCTATCAACATCACTTTGATGGGTAGAAAAATACTTTGTACATCATCTTCGATGCCGTGATGATTCATTCGCACATGAATTTGTGTTGAAGGAATCGCTCATAAATTCGATGCTGCAGATGTGTAGACTCATACGCAGATGAAACATCATGTTCGATGCATGTCATCATGCATCAAAAGCGATGCATAAAACTTTTCTTGATGGGTAACTGGGGTCATTGCTAGGCTCGTGACAAGGATACCGTTCCATTGGCACCTGTATTGATGTGATTTAACAAGCAATTTGTTATTGGATGGGGATGAAGCATTGCTCGTGGTCATCGGTTTAGCCTAGGAGGGGTGATTCCAGCAAGAGACGAGAACGCCGGTGCGCACGACATTGCTTTTTGCTAACCCATGGAAAACAACCACGAAGCCGTGCTTTCAGGGCATATAAATTCAATAATCTTTGAACGGAGAATGACAGCAACATTTCTCTTTTCGCAACGGACGGACCCAATTTTTAATGCATTCCATCACTAAGTTTTTTTTACCGTCTTCCGCTTCAACTTGCTTTCCATCCAAGCCTCCTGAAGTTTTCACCGTCTTTATATAATCTTTGAACGTCTTTGAGAGTTATGAATTGTTGCCGCCGGGATCCGTCCTCCGACTCGGACGCGATCGATCTCCAGGAAGAGGGGGGCGGACCTGCACAAGAAGTCCACACGCGGGAGGCGCTGGGGGTGGCCCTCCGCGGAAGACCCTCCGACGCTCAAGTCAGTGGAGAAGAAATCGGCGATCAACCAGACAATGGAAAGGTAGATCTCTCCGGAAAGCCTCTCCAGGGGCGGCCAATCGGAAGCTCCAGAGGGCAAGAGCGCCGACGAGCTGCCCAAGAGAGCAGTGGGGGTGCCCGTGTAAGAAGATGTGTGTATAGAAAGAGATGCATGCGTACCTGAGGAAATCGTAAGTCTGATATTTATAGACTGTCACCTGAGTCTTGAGCGTCTTCTGGAAGGTTCAAAGGTTGTTACGATATGGAGGCGGACAAAATCAGGCCGTTGTGGGGCCGTTAGAATCCATATCCCGTTTGTTGAGGGATCGACGGCTGGGAGAGCTCCTTGATGTCTCGAGATCTGGTTGAGTAGGCCTGGGGCGGTTATGATAGGTTTTAGGTCACGTCGCGACATGATTCCTTGTCTAGGATGCCGTTCTGGTAGGCTCGGGCTCTCCCGCGTCAGGTTCCGCGGAGGTAGGTGTTGGATCGCTCGATGAAGCCGAGCTACGGAGGCTCGGAAGGGCCGAGCTATGGAAACCCGGAAGGGCCGAGCTATGGAAGCCCGGAGGGGCCGGGCTATGGAAGCCCGGAAGGGCCGAGCTACGGAAGCCCGGAAGGGCGAGCTACGGAAGCCCGGAAGGGCCGAGCTATGGAAGCCCGGGGGAGACGGAGGGAGGAGGTTAGCCTTAGCTGTCTCACACGGATATTAATGTAATGACGATTTTACCCCCCAACACATGCCCTCCACTCCCTAGTTCGAAGCGTAGGTTCGGGCATAGGGAGTACAAGTCCAAATGGCGTGTCCTGGATGGGACGTCTTGGTTTAGACAGCTCGTGCAATGTTGCCCTAATTAATGCGGCAGGGCCATCCCGCCTTCGGGGCTAAGGCTCCTCCACGAGCGACGGTTGGGATTGCGCACGCTACGAATCCCGATCGATCGGGCGTTTGTCGAGGCGATTCTGGACGCCTGGGATGAGACGCCCCGCCTCCTCGGGGCGGCTTCCTTGGCGGGAAGCGAAGTGACAGCCGCATTGTATATATATATGTGCGCATGCTCTCGGCGTCCTCTCGTCTTGCTTTCAGAAGAGTTCTGGCCTTTCATCTTCTTCGACGCTCATCGTTTTCGCTTGGTACTTCTTTCAATCGAGATGGCGATGAACCCCGACGACGTGGCCTCAGAAATCGTTGCCGAGGATTTGGGAAGGATTCACCAATGGTATGGCATGCCCCCTGATGTCGTTCTGCGGGCGCCGGAATCCGGAGATAGAGTTACTCGGGATTTAGAGTCTGGGGTTTTTGTCTATGAAGATAGTTTGAAGGCGGGTCTCGTTTTCCTCTCCACCCCTTGGTGAAGGAAATCATGACCCACTATAATATCTGCCCGTCAATGGTGGCTCCAAACAGCTGGCGGAACATTGTCGGATTCATCTCGATGTGCCACCAGATTCAAATCGTCGCTACTCTCCCCCTTTTCCGCACCTGCTACCACTTGATTCCTGGGAGGAAATCAGAGTGGCCCTACATCGGACCCCGGAGATCTTTCAACGTCATTGCGGATAAGCCATCTTCCATCAAGGGGTGGAAGAGTCGGTTCGTTATCGCGGAGGGGAACATCGGTTCCGGCTTCCCTCGGAGATGGGGGGATTTTGTGAGGGATGCGGAGACGCACCCGGTTTTGTCGGCGCAGGAGGAGAGGACTTGGACGTCCTTCGTAATGGACAGGTGTTTTCGGCCAACGACTTGCTATCGGAGGGGGCCCTTTCGCAGCAGGGCTCAGCCCCCTGGACCCGCAAGGTGAATCTCCTATTTTAAATTTTTCGCTGTGCGTTTTCTCGATGAATGTGCTTGGATCTGATCGTGTATGTTTTGTTCCTTTAGCCCAGAGGTCGGCTTTGACGAGCCTCTCCAAGAGGAAGAGAGGAAAGCGCCCAGGGAGAGCAGTGGCACGGATAGTGGCAGGCCGAGAAAAGGGCTCACATCTCCGCAGGAAGCCCGCCAGGCGCCGGTGCAGTCACGGCAGAAGCGCCGGGGCGAAGGAGGATCCGGGGAGAGCGGTTATGGCCCCCGGCCCTCTCGTGTTAGAGATATCGGACAGCTCGACGAGGCCCCGTTGTTCGCCCGACCGCGTCCCCCCTGAAAGAGGAACCAGCGGTGGATTTGGGGAGGCGGTTGTTGCGAGGAGACTGCTGTCCCCGCGGGATCGCCACCGGCTCCAGCAGGAGAGGGAGATGGGGCAGCCGCAGCCGAGGAGGTTCAGGGAGAGCCCTCTCTCGGTCTCTCTGCAGGGGAGTCCGGTAGTAGTGAGGCAGGTCAGATCGAGGCTTCGGGGGAGCCTGCGGAGGAGATGCAAGTGGTAGGACGGGCCGAGACCCCGGGGGCCCAGTGGCGGAGACACAGATGGTGGTAACCGGGAAAGGTGCATCGAAGGAGGGGACGCAGCAAGGCGGGAGCCCCGCATTGGGAGCTCCTTCGAAAAAGGTTTTGGGGAGGCTGGCGCTTGGGCTAGCCGAATTATCCGAAGAAGTCCAAGCCAGGGCCTTGACAGAGGAGGCTGGGAAATTGGGGGCCTCTCAGGCGGAGGTTGCCCAGGTCGGTCCCTCAGGCGGGGACGGTCAGCCCAGCAGTTCGAGCGCTGGCGTTGAGGAGGCATTTTCCGCCTTAATGAGGTCGGCCTTGTATCCGGGTGCGGATCCTTCGGCGGACAAGTTCGCGGACTTGGAGTTGGTCGATGCCGTGTTCGGTCAGCAAGGCGTGGCCGAGAGTATCCATCTCCTTCCGACATCGATAATACGACCCTGATGAGGATGACTCGGGCCTATGCCTCGCGGGTAAGTTATTTCTTTGTGCGGTAGATGTCTCCTGAGTGACCCCATCGTGGGTTTTTATTCATCTTTTGTCTCGTAGAGCGTTTTGCTTTCTCGGCGATGTGCTGGCGTCTGAGTTTGGCGACGGGGGCCAGCATTCAGGCCAGGAAGGATAATGTCGAGCTTCGATCACGACTGAAAGTGTCTGAGAAGTTCGAAGAGCTTATGGATATGACAGATAGGAGCCTGAAGGGAATAAGGGCGGCACACCAGGTCGCTCTGGCCGAGGTGTCCAAGCAGAAGCGTAGGGTGGAGGAGTTGCAGGAACTCCTGGCGAAGAATGACAACGCGTGCTTGGAGCTAGCCAGAATCGAGTCGAAACATTCCGCGGAGGTGAAGGCGATGCGGAGAGAACATAGCGAGAGTATGGATCGGCTGGGGAAGGAAGCTGCCGACGAGAGGAAGCGTTTGGTTAGGATGCTCGAGGAGGTGGAGGATCGACTGAAGCGCCGCGATAGCGAAATTGCTCATTTGAGGGAGGGCGCTAAATGGAAACAAGGGGTGATAGCTCGAGTGAACGACGAGCTGTCCCAAGCCCAGGAGGTAATCGGAGCCAAGCAGTTGAGGATCAACAATCTGCAAGAGAGAGTTGAGCTGGTCGGGGTTGATAGGACAAGAGCCAGGGGCGAGGCTGAGGAGTTGGCCAAGAGGTTGGCCAGACGAGAGGAGGAGGTACGATCTCATTTCCTCCCCCCTTTTTTAGCTTTTTCTACTGGTTTCTTGTGATGCCGACTTACTTTGGCTTTCTCAGATGGTGAAGTTGGAGTTAGAGGTTCGGGCTCTTCAAGGCGAGCTTGTGTCCAGCCGCAACAAGAGCTCAGAATTCGAGACGCGGGCCGGCGAGTTCGAGGAGCAAAATATCATTCTGCGGGCCCAAGTCGCAGAGGCTGAGAAACAGGCCGCGAGGCCAACATGCAGCTCGCCATACTCAAGGGGAGGCAGGATGCTATCAGTGTTGGCGCCTTCCAACTCGGGCAGCAGGAATGCAAAGAGAAGATATCCAGCGAGCACCCGAATGGGATATCTCTTTCTGGATGCTGAAACTCCGATGAGGGTGAGTCCGAGGAGAAGAAGAGGACGAATATGTCGACGTCTCAGACACTGATCCTGGTGCGTCCCGGGTCCCAGCGAGCCGCAATTTCTGGGGGACGGTCGCAAACTGCCGCTGAGGGGGCAAAAGCATTAGAGAAGGGCGAGTCTAGTCATGCTTCTGTAGGTGTAACCGAAAGTCCAGCCAGAGCCGATGTGGTTTCTGACCCTTAGGGGCCACTCTTGTATTTCATTTTTCAGAAGTCTGTCTGACGTTTCTTAATGAATGAATTTTTTGTTTTCACTTAAGTGTTTTCCTTGCGTGACCTTGTTGTCGTTTCCGCCTTGATTGTGAGCGACCTATGGCTCACTGACGCTCTTAGGTCATCCTTATCTCGGGATTGAAGGAAACGTACTGGCTAGGGCCGATGGGCAAAACAGGTCGGCTTGGGCCGACGAAGAAGGTAGGTCGGCTGGGGTCGACGAGAAAGTAGGTCGGCTGGGGCCGACGAATAGAATAGGTCGGCAGGGGCCGACAAGCGAAATAGGTCGGCTGGGGCCGATAGGCAAAGTAGGTCGGCTGGGGCCGACAAGCAAAGTAGGTCGGCTGGGATCGACAGGCGAAATAGGTCGGCTGGGACCGACAAGGAAGATAGGCCTTCGCGCTTTCTGCTATTCTGCCAATGCCCTGCTGTCCCGCAGGTGATTCGGTTTTTATTTCACCAGAATTGATGATACGGCGTAGTGGGGAACATAAAGCTGTAGCAGAGCTTTCCGGAAGGTGCTCTTTTCCCATGCAGGTTACTTTGTCGTGCCGTGCACGCAACCGTCTACCATTGGAGCCTGCCAGTTTCCGTAATGCCAGTGGTCAATCCTTCACATTTAAAGGTCGCGATTCGGTATCAGAGGGGAAATCATCGCACGCGTCTCGATTCAAGCGGTGGGCTCGGCGCGCAACGGGTCGTTGCGCCTATACTGAGGGGCCATGTGGAGGCGTGGGCCAGATGTTCGAATCTCGGGACTTTCAGCTTGGGTAGCTTTTCTTGGCTTATTTCTGCCTATAAAAAGGGAGAAAGAGGGGTCACGCTTGGTTATCCCCAAAGTGTCTTTTCCATCAGAGCTTCCATTATGCTCATTTCTCTGCTGTTACGAGTGGGAGGACCGAGCTTTCCTCTCATAGGCTCCTTGCCGCCGGATAGCTGGGGCGACCGAGGAGCTGTCGAAGAATGGCTCACCCTTAGGGGATGAGTCCCGAAGATCACATAGAGAGCGCATAAGGAGGGCGCAGAGATCATACGGAGAGCACAATAACTCTACCAGTGTGGCCTTTGCGGTTCCCCTTCGGGGATGCATGGTAGGAAGTGCACGCGGGCCTCTCATGACTTACTTGAACTTCTCCTCCTTCCCCGATTCAGATTCCTGGGCTCGGCCGCCTGGGGAATCTTTTACCACATGGAAAGGGGGTGAAGGTGCGCCGCCCGCCGACTCCTTGTCCTTGAGACTTGGCAAGGCGTGGCGGTACACACTCGGTTTGGGAGAGCATTCCAACGCCAGGGTCCGCTGGCCTCCTGCCTGCTCATCGAGGGGTTCCTCGGGTGGGTGGTCTGGGATGGCCATCCAGATATCTCGGTTGGGTCACCGAGATATCGCTACCAACTGAAGCCAGTTGCAACTATTGGTCCATGTCGATCGGCTATTATCAGCTTCGAGCTGGCTGGAAGCGACCTATCTAGTTCGGTGGTTGGACGCTAAGCATCGCGATTGCCTAGGTCTGCTTTGGAGCAGTTGCCCGAGTTTTGTATTTGCCTTTATTTTATGCATTTCAATTCTCTTGTAACGCCTGTGAGGCATTTGTAACTGATCTTGATCGGCAATAAAGAGAGTTATATTCTATTTTTCAATCTCTATCTTTTCTGTGCCGAGTTTGCTGTTATTGTTGTTTGTGGGGTACAAAGGCGTCCCGCTCGTCCTTAGACGAGGATCCCACGCCGTTAGAACTAATCAAGGTTCGCGCGTTACAGGGATCGTTCGGCGAAATATGCCCCTTACTTTGGTCCGAAGCTCGGAGTTTTTGTGCTTCACTTTTTCGGAGCTCGGTTTATCGTGGGTCAGCTTTGGCCAAAGTTTAGGGAATCTGTACTTTTTCCCTTCATGGTTCAGGGAGCCTGTCACTCGGGTCAGCCGAGTTTCGGAGATATTTGACTTGGCCCTGCCAAGGTTCGGAGATTCAGTCGCTCGGCCCAGCCGAGGTTCAGAGATAACTGACTTGGCCCTGCAAGGTTCGGAGATTCAGTCGCTCGGCCCAGTCGAGGTTCGGAGATAATTGACTTGGCCCTGCCAAGGTTCGGAGATTTAGTCACTCGGCCCAGCCGAGGTTCGGAGATAATTGACTTGGCCCTGCCAAGTTCGGAGATTTATTCACTCGGCCCAGCCGAGGCTCGGAGATTCGGGCTCAAGGGAGCGACTCAGTTGTGAATGTGGGCCACAACGTCAGGCCCACGCGGTGCTTGGTAAGGGGCGCCAGGGCGGAACGAGCGGTATATCGTCACGCTTTTTTATTGGTGACGCTACTCTTCCCGAGGGGACAGGTTATTGGCCGAATGCTGGACTCCTACCTTCCGCGTTTCCCGAAAAAGAGGCAGCCTTAAGAGGCTTGGGGAAGCGCTGAAAGTATTTATTACGAAGGCCGACATATCGGAAAATGCTCTGTTTGGGGGGAATTCCCGAATAGTCTGCTCGCGCTTACCGATCTTGCTCGGGATGGGGCACGGCACGTTGGATTCTGCAGGCATTGAAATGACGATACGTGGCAAGTTCTTACGGGTCGGTGGTTACGACGCGACCGATAGAGATACCTGCCTGGCGAGTATAAATATGACTGAGGGGCATCGGTTTCGACCATCCCTCGGTTTAAGTTCCGAAAAAATGGCCTATCCAGGGCGATCATCAGGCGAGTTGCATTCCTCGCTCGACAACCTGCTGCGTTCGGAGGGGAGGCGTACCTCCGTCACTGTTGACGGACTGGGCCTAGCGTCGGCCCTTGCAAGTAATCAGTAGCTTGCGAGGATCGCCGAGGAGTACATGGACATGACGGTCAAGGAGGCGGAGGCCCTACGCCGGGTGGTGGACCGGCAAAGGGAGGAGATCGCGTCCCTTCGTCAGCAAGTGGCTGACCTGATGGAGCGCTTGGAGGAGCTGCTAGCCTCCGGGAGTGACTCCGGATTCTGATTTAGGGCCTCTCTTCCTGTTTTTATTTTTTTACTGTCTTTTTGTAATCCCTTTTTTTTTTTTAAATGAAAAATGGATCTCGCTTTAGAAGTCCTCTTCTTCAAGAATTTATGGCCTTGATCCGTGTGATGAATTAGGGTGTTGGCGTGGCCCCATCGTTTTTGTGCGTTGATATAGACGCTTTGAACGACGGGTTATAGGGGCATCACCCAAAGGTTTTCAATAGCAGAGGGGGATCTCCTAGCTCTGCTTGGGGCCTCTGGCCGATTATGCGGGGCTCAATGGCCTCTAAAAGGGGTTTGCCAATGGTGGCTTCTTTTGTGCGTCGACGGTTTTTGCTTAACGCGCTCGTTTTCAAACCGGACGAAGTCCTTCGGGACTATTTGGAGGCTGCCCGGCTTTAGTCGGGGCCTTTGTACTTCGGTTTTTATCTGGGATTTTAGCCCGAATGATTTTTACCTGGCCCAGCCACGGCTCGGAGGATTCGTTGCTCGGTCCGGCCGAGGTTCGGAGAATATTTTACTTGGCCCTGCCAAGGTTCGGAGATTTTGTTGCTCGGCCCAGCCGAGGTTCGGAGAATATTTTACTTGGCCCTGCCAAGGTTCGGAGATTTTGTTGCTCGGCCCAGCCGAGGTTCGGAGAATATTTTACTTGGCCCTGCCAAGGTTCGGAGATTTTGTTGCTCGGCCCAGCCGAGGTTCGGAGAATATTTTACTTGGCCCTGCCAAGGTTCGGAGATTTTGTTGCTCGGCCCAGCCGAGGTTCGGAGAATATTTTACTTGGCCCTGCCAAGGTTCGGAGATTTTGTTGCTCGGCCCAGCCGAGGTTCGGAGAATATTTTACTTGGCCCTGCCAAGGTTCGGAGATTTTGTTGCTCGGCCCAGCCGAGGTTCAGAAAATATTTTACTTGGCCCTGCCAAGGTTCGGAGATTTGTTGCGGCCCAGCCGAGGTTCGGAGAATATTTTACTTGGCCCTGCCAAGGTTCGGAGAATTCCTGTTCAAACAGACAGCTCGGTTGTGCCGAGGATTGGTAAGCAGTATCTGTTTCTTCTTGCAATTTATAGCAATGCAGTGCATAATGATTCACGCGACAGGTTTTGAGGAAACAGATAAGCAGGAACGTGTAGTGAGGCATGTGAAGATGAATTCAGAGAGGACATACCCTATTGATAATATTTACGAAGGTTGTCCGCGTTCCAAGTCCGGGGAATGGACTTCCCATCCAGATCCTGCAGCTTGTAGGTTCCCGGTCCAATAATCTCCGCTACCTGGTACGGGCCCTCCCAGTTTGGCGCCAGCTTTCCTTGCTCCAGCGGTTTGGAAACAGAAGCCTTTCGGAGGACAAGGTCGCCAGGCAGGAAGGCTTTTCCTTTGACCCTGGAGGCATGATAGCGGGCCACCCTCTGCTGATAAGCAGCCGTTCTGATCCGGGCCTTCTCTCTGACCTCTTCCACTAGGTCGAGGTTGGTGCGGAGCTGTTCGTTGCTAGTTTCCTCTGAGTAACTCTCCACCCGCAATGATGGGAGGCCGACTTCCACAGGGATAACGGCCTCCGCACCAAAAGCCATTCGAAATGGGGTTTCGCCCATCGGGATCCTCGGGGTAGTGCGGTAGGCCCATAAGACATGATGTAGCTCATCCGCCCACCTGCCTTGGGCTCTGGAGAGCGAGCTTTGATTCCCTGGAGGAGGGTCTGTTGGTCACTTCGGCCGCTCCGTTGGCTTGTGGGTGCCCGACCGAAGTAAGGTGGTGACGAATTCCGTGCTCCTCACAGAACTGGTGGAATTTGGAGTTATCGAACTGCTTGCCGTTATCGGTGATTATAGTGTGGGGAGGCCGAATCGGCAGATGATGGACCTCCAGACAAAGTCTCTGGCCCGTGCCTCGGTAATTTGTGTGACCGCTTCCGCCTCGACCCATTTGGTGAAGTAGTCGATGGCGACGAATAGGAATTTCCGCTGTCCCGTTGCAAGCGGGAATGGGCCGAGGATGTCCATCCCCCATTTGGCAAAGGGCCAAGCGAGGATATAGAAACTAGCTCGGCGGAAGGGAGCCTTTGGATGCTTGAATGTCTCTGGCAGGGGTCGCAGGCTCGGACTAGATCGTCCGCGTCTTTTGCATGGTCGGCCAGTAATAGCCTTGTCGCAGCACCTTGTGGCATAGGGACCGGCTTCCCAAATGGTTGCCGCAAATCCCTTCATGTACCTCGCGCAGAGCGTAGTCCGCTTCTGATGGGCGAAGGCACCTAAGCAGCGGCATGGAAAATGACCGCTTGTAAAGTTGGTTGTCAATCAACACGTAGTGGACGGCCTGCAGCTTCAGCTTCCTAGCCTCTCTTCGGTCGGACGGAAGCGACCCTTCTTTGAGATATTTGAGGATAGGGTCGAACCAGGATGGTTCGGCCTCAACTTGCATCACCCGGTCGGCTTCCGTGATGCTCGGCTTTTCCAGAGTCTCCAAGTGGAACTTTTGTTCGGCATCCATCGTCTCCGCGGTTGCCAATCGGGAGAGTAGGTCGGCACGGGCGTTCTCAGATCTGGGAATCTGAATAATTTCAAATTCGAAAAAATGGGGAAGCAAGTTACGCACCTCCTGGAGATATCGAATCATGTTGGTTCCGGGCTTCAAATTCTCCCCGAACATGGCCGGCTACCAGCTGAGAGTCGGTGAAGGCGCTGAGCTTTTCCACCTTCAGATTGCGGGCGATCCGGAGACCGGCTAACAGAGCTTCATACTCGGCTTCGTTGTTGGAAGCCGGGAAGGAGAATCGGATGCCATATTCGAAGGTCATCCCCTCAGGACTGGTAAGAACTAGACCCGCATCGGAGTGATGGGCATTGGACGACCCGTCGACGTGGAGGAGCCACCGGGCTCCAGACTTTGGCTCTTCAAGAGAGTCTGGGGTAGAACCGTCCTCCGGGATGGTACACTCGAGGAGGAAGTCGGCCAGTACTTGGGCTTTGATGGCCGGCGAGGCTGAAAATGTATGTCATGCTCGCTTAGCTCGACGGCCCATTTGGTCATTCTTCCCGATGTCTCGGACGGTGGACACCGCCCTGATGGTTTGTCAGTCAGGACCGTCACGGAATGTGCTTGAAAGTACGGTCGCAGCTTTCGAACTGAGGTGATCAAGGCCAACACCATCTTTTCAATCCTGTTGTACCTCGTCTCCGCATCGCGGAGCAGCCTGCTCACATAGTAGATCGGCTTCTGGATTTTGCCTTCTTCTTTGACTAGCACCGAACAAACCGCGCTCTCCGAAACAGCCAGGTACAAAACAGGGTCTCTCCCGGGGCTGGACTACTGAGAAGCGGAGGCGAGCCGAGGTACTTCTTGAGATCTTGAAATGACTTCTGGCATTCGGGAGTCCACTGGAAGTTTTTGGCCGATCGGAGAGTTTTGAAGAAGGGGAGGCATCTCTCGGCCGACCGCGCCACAAAGCGGTTAAGGGCCGCTATCCTCCCGGTTAGGCGCTGGACCTCTTTGACAGATGCTGGGGGCGCCATTTGTTGGAGAGCTTGAATCTTCTGGGGGTTGGCTTCGATACCTCGCTGGGAGACCATGAAGCCAAGGAACTTCCCGAATTGACGCCGAAGGCGCACTTGGTCGGGTTGAGTTTCATCCCATACTTGCGCAAGCGTGGCAAAGCTCTCGAGAGGTCCTCGACATGCTGTGACGCCTCCTTGCTTTTAACCAGCATGTCGTCCACGTATACCTCCATGTTCCGGCCGATTTGTTCCTTGAACACCTTGTTAACCAGCCGCTGGTAGGTTGCCCCTGCATTCTTAAGACCAAAAGGCATAACACGGTAACAGTAGGTACCTCGGTCGGTTATGAAGGCGGTCTTTTCTTCATCTTCAGGGGCCATTCGGATCTGATTGTAGCCGGAATAGGCGTCCATGAATGACAGCATCTGGTGGCCTGAGGTGGCATCCACGAGCTGATCGATCCGAGGGAGGGGGAAGCTGTCCTTCGGGCAGGCTTGTTGAGGTCGGTGAAGTCGATGCAGATCCTCCATTTGCCGTTCGACTTTTTCACCATGACGACATTTGACAGCCAGCTCGGGTAATTTACCTCTCGGACAAAATTGGCCTTTGATGAGTTTGTCGACCTCTTCTTCAATGGCCTTTTGCCGCTCTGGGGCGAAGCTTCTCTTCTTCTGCTTAACAGGCCTGTGCATCTCGTCCACATTGAGATGATGGACGAGGACCTCGGGGTTGATTCCTGGCATGTCGGAGGCGGTCCAGGCGAAGATGTCTGCATTGCTTTGGAGGAATCTGATCAACCTGTCGGGACTCTCCTTTGAGTAGCGACCCGATCCTTGTGGTTCGGTCGGGCTGAGCTTCGTCCAGCGGTACTTCCTCCAATTCCTCTGCCGGTTCTCCCCGCTGTTCGGCGAAGTCCTTGCGAGCGTCTAGCCCGTCAATCTCCGGCATTCTAGACTGAAGGCTCGTAACGAAGCATTGCCGAGCCATGGCTTGACTTCCCCGAACCACTCCAACTCCTTGCTCGGTGGGAACTTCATAGACAGATGCGGGATAGAGACAACTGCCTTGAGAGACATCAAACCAGGCCTGCCGAATATGGCGTTGTATGGGGATCTGAGGTCGGTCACTAGGAAATCGGTCTGTACAATGGTCACAAGGGGCCAGGTTCCCGCGGACCGTCAGGGCGATGACCCCTTCCGGGATAATGACGTCGCCGGTGAATCCCATCAGGGTGGAATCCACGGCTCGAAGGTTTTCCATGAGCAATTTCATCCTGGCAAACACACCGAGGTACAAAACATTTACCGAGCTTCCACTATCAACGAGGATTCGGCTTACATCATAATTGTTCAAATTAAGGGATACAACTAGTGCGTCATCGTGGGGGAGTTGTATTCCCAGAAGATCATCGTCGGAGAAGGAGAGTTCGCCTATCCGTGCCTTCTTTGGCACTGACCCATCTCTGCGCCTCCGGGGCTCGATCCGCCGGCCTCTTCAATCATGTTAATACGACCAATCACAGGCGGATTTGGTGGAGGAGGAGGTTGTTGGAGCTCGGGCTGGCGGTCACCTCCTTGTTGTTGCGGCTCGGGCGCCCTCCTAAACTGATCTAGTCGTCCCCGCCGAATCAGCCTCTCAATCTCATTCTTCAGCTGCCAGCATTCTTCAGTGTCATGACCGTGCTCCCTATGGTAGCGGCAGTACTTGGCGGGATCTCTTCGGGTCGGGTTCCCTCGGAGAGGCACTGGCCGGGGAAGTTGGCGCTCTATCTCCATGAGGATTTGCGCCCGGGGCACAGTCAGCGGAGTATAGCGATCGAATCGCCTAGGGAGGACTCCGGGAGCGATTCCTTGGCGGCAGCGGAGGGACTCTTTGGCGGCGAGGCGGACTTGGTCGACGGACGGGACGGTGTCTGTCGGGGACTTTGGGCTCTTTCTTCTTGCTTGCTCAGCGCGGGCCACTCTCCGCGACTCCTCGACCCTAGCGTACTTGTCCGCAAGGGCCATCATATCAGATAGACATGGGGGGTAGCTGACCTCCATTGCCAATAGAAGTCGCTCTCCTTCGAAACTCCCCCCCAGGGCGGACATAGCCACCTCATGATTAAGGTGGTCCACCTCTAACATGGCCTTGTTGAAACGGCCAAGGTAATTCCTCAAGGACTCCCCCTCTCTCTGCTTGACTTCGGAGAGGGAGTCGGATCTTCGTCGGTGGCGGCGGCTGCTGACGAACTGGCCAATAAAAAGGTGGCTCAGCTCGTCGAATGAATCAATGGAACCCGGTTTCAAGGCGTTGAACCAGGTTCGGGCGGATCCTCTGAGGGTGGATGGGAAGGCGCGGCAGAGGACCGCATCAGATGCTCCGTGGAACATCATTATTGACCGGAAGCTACTGAGATGGTCGTCCGGATCAGTGGAGCCGTGATAGGGTTCGACGGCTGGCAGTTTGACATGGGAAGGGAATCACTTCCTCCATGATTCCCTTAGAGAAAGGGATGCCCTGCTCCGCCTTGGGCTGGGGCAGATGGGTCTGCTTGGCGGCGTCCAGCTCCTGACGCATCTCCTGGATCTGACGGCGGATCTCTCTTCACCGGTTAGAGGGAGCTGGGCGTGAGAATCGCAAGGATGGCGTGGAATCATGGTGAGATGTCGCCGGGGAGAGGGAGCGGGCTCGCCGAGATCTGGAGGATCTCTATCATAACCGGCTCGCGGGACTGGTTTGTCCCCCCTAGGCCGATGTGGGGGATCCGCGGACCCATGCGGATCAGAGGAGGAGGCCGCCGGCGAAGAAGGAATCGCCGCCTCCTTCTGAAGGATGCGAAGCAGGAGGAGGTGCAAGGCGCTCTTGAACCAGGTGGGTAAGGGCCTGGACTTGCTGGACCAGTATAGCGAACTGGTCCTGGGTCACCGGGATAGCGGGCGGTGACGGGGTTTCGACCGGTGGAGGCTGCAGCGCTGTACCGCCAGTCGGATCAGGCCTCTGGGAAATGACCTGATCTTGGGCTTCAGAGGTTGCTCTCCTCCGGTTGGCCATTAAAGAGGTTCTTCTCCGGATTTAGATCCTTGTCTCCTTTCTTCAAGTTTTAATGGGACTTGAGGCCCTTCCTCTAGCGCCAATCTGTTGCCGCCGGGATCCGTCCTCCGACTCGGGCGCGGTCGATCTTCAGGAAGAGGGGGGCGGACCTGCAAAAAGAAGTCCACACGCGGAAGGACACTGGGGGTGGTCCTCCGCGGAAGCCCTCCGACGCTCAAGTCAGTGGAGAAGAAATCGGCGATCAACCAGACAATGAGGAGGTGGATCTCTCCGGGAGACCTCTCCAGGGGGGCCAATCGGAGGCTCCAGAGGGCAGGAGCACCGACGAGCTGCCCGAGAGCAGAGAGGGGCCCTAAGAGCTTTGTGTGTGAAAGGGTTGCGTACCTGAAGGGAATCTGCCAAGTCTGATATTTATAGACTGTCACCTGGGTCTTGAGCGTCTTCTGGAAGGTTCTGAGGTTGTTAAGATATGGAGGCGGACAGAATCAGGCCGTTGTGGGGCCGTTAGAATCCATATCCCTTTGTTAAGGGATCGACGGCTGGGAGAGCTCCTTGATGTCTCGAGATCTGGTTGAGTAGGCCTGGGGCGGTTATGATAGGTTTTAGGCCACATCGCGACATGATTCCTTGTCTAGGATGCCGTTCTGGTAGGCTCGGGCTCTCCCGCGTTAGGTTCCGCGAAGGTAGGTGTTGGATCGCTCGATGAAGCCGAGCTACGGAGCTCGGAAGGGCCGAGCGATGGAAACCCGGAAGGGCCGAGCTATGAAAGCCCGGAGGGGCCGAGCTATGGAAGCCCGGAAGGGCCGAGCTACGGAAGCCCGGAAGGCCGAGCTACGGAAGCCCGGAAGGGCCAAGCTTCGGGAGCCCGGAAGAGCCGAGCTACGGAAGCCCGGAAGGGCCGAGCTATGGAAGCCCGGGGGAGACAGAGGGAGGAGGTTAGCGTTAGCCGTCTCGCACGGATATTAATGTAATGATGATTTTACCTCCAACATGAATTGTTTTAAGCGTAAAATTGGTGAGAAGTTATATTAATGAATATTTAGTTTTACATTAATTATTTAATAAATTTTTTTAGATATTTATATAAAAAAATTAAGATAAATAATATTATGTTGTCAATGTTATTAAAGTAAACTTAGCCTGTAGTTTATATAAATTAGAAAATAATTCTGATGAGTTTTATATATTTATTATTAGATTTTAATATATACCAGGATATAAACCCGTAACCTAGTAAAGATGTGAGGACTTGAACAAAAGAGAACACAAACGGCTGTACTGATGAGTGTTTAGTTTCCTATTAATTATATTTTGAGAAGATCTTAAGTATTTATATAGGAATAATGGGCTCAAATAATACCTTCTATTTAGTCTTGTTAGATAAGATCCTTAGGTGTTGCAAATCATATTAGAGTGAACTTATTTCAGGCCCATGAGAATTAAAGAATATTGTAAATAAACTCTATGTATTTATCATTAGATTTAGATATGGATTTGGATATGCATTCTTAGCCTAAAAGAGGATGTCAAATCATGAACTTGGAGGGAGTATATAAGAGCTCATATTGATAATTATTTAGTTTTATATTGATTATTTATTAAAAATTTTTTGAGTACTTATGAAAGATTAAAAAGGTCAAATAATACTTCTTCACTATTTTTGATGAGATCTTGTGTTATTATAACATTTCTTCTAATACAAAACACATTGAAGCTTTGAGAGCTTATATTCGGGTTACGTTCATAAAATACATTGAAGAGCTTATTTGGGTTACGTGGGGTTACGCCATTTAGGACAAGACATGGAAAGCGAGAGGGTCATAATTAAAGAAGAGCAAATTATATAGACGAAAGGGCAACAAGTGGATGATATCCAAAATTTCATTCATAAAACACAATGAAGCTTATAGAGCTTATTTAGGTTTCGTGTGGTTATACCATTTAGGACAAGGCATGAAAAGCGAGAGGGTCATAAAATTAAAGAAGAACAAATTAGACGAAAGGGCAACAGAGCAGATGATATCCAAAATTTCGCTCATAAAACACAATGAAGCTTGTGGAGCTTATTTGGGTTCCGTGGGATTACGCCATTCAGGACAGGGCATGAAAAGCGAGAGGGTCATTAAAAAAGAACAAATTAGACGAAAGAACAACAAAGCGAATGATATTAAAAATTTCGAACAAGGCCATTCTTCAAGGCAGCGAAGGAGAAAGAAAAAAAAGGTGGGTCATGTGCTCACATATTCTGATGGGGCCAGTTGACCCCATGGGCAATAAAGACAGCAATTTTTGGATGGCATCCTATCGAGACAGCCATCCTCAGCGGCCTTCCCGAACGGCTTAATTCCTAGGCTGCCTCGCTACTCTACTCGGCTTTCTTTTTAAGGGCACAATGAACATTTAATTTCATCCACGAGCATCGCATTTATTGCCGACACAATGGACATTTAATTCCATCCACGAGCATAAGGCATTTATTGCCTTATTCTCAATTATGGCTACCACGTTAGCCCCCTTGCGTCGGCGTCGGCGTCGGCGCGGCGTCGGCCTCAACAGCGCCTTAGCGTCGGCCTCACGTCTCCGCGTCGGCCTTCTTCCGACATGCATCCACTTGCTAGGCATTTATTGCCTTATTCTCTTTCATATTTATAGCCTTGCGTCGGCCTCAACAGCGTCGGCATCGGCCTCAACAGCGTCGGCCTTTGGCGTCGGTCTCAATAGCGTCGGCGTCGGCGTCGGCCTCAACAGCGCCTGGCATCGGCGTCGGCCTCAACAACGTTAGCCCCTAGCGTCGGCCTTAACAGCGTCGGCGTCGGCCTCAACAACGTTAGCCCCCTAGCGTCGGCCTCAACAGCGTCGGCGTCAACAGCGTCGGCCTCTGGCGTCGATCTCAACAGCGTCGGCGTCGGCCTCAACAGCATCGGCCTCTAGCGTCGGCCTTAACAGCGTCGGCATCGGCATCAACAGCGCCTTGGCGTCGGCCTCGCGTCTTCGCGTTGGCCTTCTGCCGACGTACATCCACTTGCCAGGCATTTATTGCCTTATTCTCTCCCGTCTTTTAGCATTTATGGCCTCAAAGGCCACGAGCATCCACTCGCTCTAAGGCATTTATAGCATTCTCTCGTATTTATGGCTGCCACGTTAGCCCCTTCGGCCTTGGCTTTTTCATTCGGCCATGAACAGCTTCGGCCTCGGCTTTTTCCCTATGGTCTCGGCCTCAGCCCCTTGGTCTATTCCCCTCGGCCGTGAACAGTTTCACATGAACAGTGCATGTGAATAGTGTCATAACTCCATAATTAATGCTCTACGAGGGACAGCTGGCTTCAACTTTAAACGACATCTTTTATCCCAATGGTTGCACCCCACGTGACTAACCTTATCACCTATTGCTGTTCACGCAGAGCTTCCACGTGGCCCATCAACCTGTTCTCTTTTGCCAAGATCACGGGCGGTTACTACTATACTATGGGCCGTTGCCGATACTTATGGCACATATTTAGCAGCTGTAGCCAATCTTAACTGAAGATATGATTCGACTGTTATGGACGAAGGGTAAGAGGGACCCCGAACAGGTATATAAAGGGCTCGACCCCAACAAGGGAAGGGGACTCAATCTCTACTCTTTCATTAAAAATTTCTGTTCTCCAGATCGCTGACTTGAGCGTCGGAGGGTCCCCGCCGGAACCACCGGTCCGAGACTTTTCTTGCAGGTTTTCGGCTGAAGGAGGCGGTCCCTATCATTCCTCTGAAGGCCAACGAAGCATTTCTGTCGCTTGACGCTGAAGGAGGCGGTCCCTATCATTCCTCTGAAGGCCAACGAAGCATTTCTGTCGCTTGACGCTCCTCAAAGTGATTTGGCGGCAACAGATTGGCGCGCCAGGTAGGAGGGAGTGCTGAAGGAAAGAGAGCTCTGTCTCCCTGACCTATAAGTCTTTGTCCCCTCTAAGATAGCCATGGTGGTGATGCGCATGCCGAAGGTCCTCACTAATCATGCAGGGGGCATCCGCATAGCCCTGAGCAGCAAAGGACCACTCTCTCTCTATGCTCCTCCCTCACCACCAACCTCAGCTGCTCTAATTAACCAGCTGACCATCCTCAATCAACAAGTTCAAGCCTTAAATGCAGCAGTTCATGAGTTGCAAAAGTAACGCCCGTTGTCCACTCAGCAGCAGCTGAAGCCTCTCACATCTTCCATAATAGCTGCACCAGTTAGCCAGCGATTCACCCACGGAAAATCTTCTCATAGAGAAGCTTATCACCATCATGCTTCACCTAAGCACCACCGTGAAGCTTTCAAGAGACTGCGGTCTCCTACCTTCTGCTCGAGCAGCCACTTCTCCCCTTACTCATCCTCTGAGCCGTCTGGGAAGGACCCTAATCATGAGATGAAGGGGCATCTGGATGAACAACACCGGCGGCCAGAGGAGCTCAATCAAAGGTTCAATAATCAGTCAGAGGCGACCATTCTTGGCGGCCTTCCTAAACGGCCTCTTCCTCCATAACGGCCACAGCAGCCCGAGGCTCCATGGAGGCCCAAGACTCCAATGCAGCCTCCAGATCACGGCAGCCCCGGTTTCCTCCACGGCAGCCTCCGGATCCCACGACGGCCTCTTCCTCCATGATGGCCCCTCACAGCGGCTTCTGGATCCCACGACGGCCCCTCATAGCGGCCTCTCGTCCTCAACGATCAAGCCCATCTCATAGTGGCCCCCGAGATCCCACGGCGGCCCGAGAATCCCATGGCGGCTTGAGACTCCACAGCGGCCCCAGATCACGGCGGCCCCGGTTTCCTCCACGGTGGCCCAAGTCCATGGCGGCCCCCGGCCTCCACGGCGGCTCCCAGCCTCTCTCTCTCTCTCGATGGCCCAAGGCTCCACGGCGGCCCCCGATGTTCACAGAGGCCCCAGGTCCTCCACAGCAGCCACGTTCCCCAACAGCCACGGTGGCCCAAGACTTCACAGCGGCCTCACTCTCTAGGCGGCCCCCGACCTCTCCCCGCAGTAACCAACGAGTGCCAGTTTCGCAATTGCAAGGATAAGGCTCTCAGCCGTCTCACTCAACTCCTTTTCCCCCCAACTCTTGCTTCCACCTTGCTGGGTAAGGTTTACATGCACGTATATATTCACATAATTGAAGGAAGGTGGATTGCATGCACGAGGTTGTGTGCACGCGATGGAAGTCTGTGCTATGGCTGCTGCATCTTAACGATCGTCTTCCAAAGCTATGCTCATACCGACTCCTCCCACGGACATCGCCAGCTTTGGCCACCATCCCGGCCATGGTCGTTTGGCCGGATCCACGTATCTCGCATCGGCGAGCGACGACACCTCTGGCTCCCGAGCCCATCCGGAAGCGGCAGCTAATCTCTTTGATTTCAATGGCAATCTTCTCCTATATCAGAGGATGCTTGCATAACATTAGGAAGAACCAATTGGTACACAAAGTTATCAATCACTTCAAGGTTCTTCTTCAGTTGAGCCTCCAGTCCAATGTTCAGAAGCTCTTGATGTCCCAGAACATATCGACATATCTCTAGATACCATGGACTTAAAGTCACCAAAAGCCTTGCTAAAGCGTGTCTCGAACTCATCGGAGCCCAAGAGAGGTCTAGCTCAGCACCGAACTCCACTTTGAAGATCCTTTCTTCGGTGGCACCACTTCTTGCCATCCTCTGTAAAGATTCCATCACCAAAAGGATCAGCAGTACAGATCTCACCGTGGGAAGGCTTGATCAACCTTCTGAATTAACTCCCTGTAGAGAAGAAGGAAAAGGAAATGATGTCCACAACATGGAGAATGATCGCTGCAACGCCATGGAGAGAAAAGAGAAGGCGAGCAAGCCTAGTTTCAAAGTCAACTCTAGCAGCTAGAGAGCCATAAAAGTGGCTGCGGTGCAGGATTTCTCCTTAAGGAGCTAAAGATTCAGCAAAGCCAGCTCACCAACCAACTTGATTCCCTGGGGGCAGACCACCAGCGGGCGGAAGCATTCAAGCCCGCAGAAGAAAAACAAGGGTGCTGCAAGAGCTAAGTATGCTGCACTTAAGACTTTTTCTTTCATTGATGCTTAAAAATGTCATGCAGATCGACTCTGTATCAGCATTCAAGACCAACCTCGCGTTAGCGTCTCAAAAGCCTGATGTACCATCGGCATCCAAGCCCGGCTCCATGTCGGCAACAAGCCCGAATCCCCTCGGCACCAAAGACCGGCCCCGCGTCGGCAACTAAGAACGGCTCCGCGTCGGCACCAAAGATCGGCTCCATGTCGGCACCAAAGACCGGCCCACGTCGGCACCAAAGACCGGCTCTGCATCGGCAACCAAGCCGAGTCCCCCTCGGCACCAAAGATCGGCCCCGCGTCGGCAACTAAGACCGGCTCCGCGTCGGCACCAAAGATCGGCTCCACGTCGGCACCAAAGACCGGCTCCGCATCGGCACCAAAGACCGGCCCCGCATCGGCACCCAAGACCGGCTCCGTGTCGGCAACTAAGACCGGCTCCGCGTCGGCACCAAAGACCGGCTCCGCGTCGGCACTCAAGACTGGCTCCGCGTCGGCAACTAAGACCGGCTCCACGTCGGCACCAAAGACCGGCCCCGTGTCGACACCAAAGACCAGCTCCGCGTCGGCAACTAAGACCGGCTCCACGTCGGCACCAAAGATCGGCCCCGCGTCAGCACCTAAGACCGGCTCCGCGTCGGCACCAAAGACCGGCCCCGCGTCGGCACCCAGACCGGCTCCACGTCAGCACTGAAGACCGGCTCCGCATCAGCACCAAAGACTGGCTCCGTGTCGGCAACTAGAACGGCTTCACGTCGACACCAAAGACCGGCCCCGCGTCGGCACTCAAGACCAGCTCCGCGTCGGCACCAAAGACCGAGCCCGCGTCGGCACCAAAGACCGGCTCCGCATCGGCATTGAAGACCGGCTCCGCGTTGGCAACTAAGATCGGCTCCGCGTCGGCACCAAAGACCGGCTCCGCATCGGCACTCAAGACCGGCTCTACATCGGCAACTAAGACCGGCTCCACGTTGGCACCAAAGACCGGCCCCGCGTCAGCACCAAAGACCGGCTCCGCGTCGGCAACTAAGACCGGCTCCCACGTCGGCACCAAAGACCGGCCCCGCGTCGGCACCTAAGACCGGCTCCGCGTCGGCACCAAAGACTGGCCCCGCATCGGCACCCAAGACCGGTCCGCGTCGGCAACTAAGACCGGCTCCACGTCGGCACCAAAGACCGGCCCGCGTTGGCACTCAAGCCCGGCTCCGCGTCGGCACTCAAGCCCGGCTCCGCGTCGGCACTCAAGCTCGACTCCAACGCCGGCAGCAAAGATCGTTGGCGCAAAGAAAAAGGCACCTGATGACTCTCAGCTCTCAGGTCACCTCCGGGGTTAAAGGCTCCCGAGCATGGTCCCACCATAGCGACTCTCGGGTCACTCTTCGGGTTCAAAAGGCTCTCGACGGCCTCAACTCTGATCGGCAGCTTTATCACAGCCTCAACGGCTTCACAGCGGCTCTAACTCTGCCTCAATGGCCAATGGCCAATTAAGTAAGACCTTTATCTAAATTATGTACCAGCAACATATTACTGGTCACCTTCAGCCATCAAGAAGCCCCAAGATAACTCAGTTGGGAGAGGCCAACTCCCCAGCTCACAGTGACGGGCACCTACTTTCAAATTTTATGACAAGTAGAAGACCCAAAGTCAACTCGCAGTTAGGAGAAACCGACTCCCCAACTCATAGTTGACGGGCATCCACTTTCAGGCTTTGCATAGGGAGAGGATTATTGACTGCCAGTCGAGGGTAACCCACTTACCCTCAAACTTTGCTTAAAAGTTTTTTTTGAAACAGGCAAAAAGCATGGCTCCAAAGAGCATGAAGACGTCTACACAAGGCAGCGCCAAAGGAAAAGGGGTTTCCCACTTGGGAGGAATCATAGTGAAGTTGATAGGAAAGGGTAGATGCAAAGGTAAAAAGTCCTATACTCCTTTCGCTTAGCTAACGCGGGGCCACAAGCTCAGGAGTGTGGGGGGCATTTGATGGGGCCGGTTGACCCCATGGGCAATAAAGACAGCAATTTTTGGATGGCATCCTATCGAGACAGCCATCCTCAGCGGCCTTCCCGAAGAGCTTAATTCCTAGGCGGCCTCGCTACTCTACTCGGCTTTCTTCTGAAGGATGCAATGGACATTTAATTCCATCCACGAGCATCAAGGCATTTATTGCCTTATTCTCAATTATGGCTGCCACGTTAGCCCCCTTGCGTCGGCTTCAATAGCGCGGCGTCGGCCTCAACAAGCCTTAGCGTCGGCCTCGCGTCTCCGCGTCATCCTTCTGCCGACGTGCATCCACTTGCTAGGCATTTATTTCCTTATCTCTCCCATATTTAAGCCTTTATGGCCTCAAAGGCCATGATTATCTAGGCATTATTGCCTTATTCTCATTATGGCTGCCATGTTAGCCCTCTGGCGTCAGCCTCAATAGCGTCGGCGTCGGCCTCAACAGCGCCTGGCATCGGCCTCAACAGCGTCGGCGTCGGCCTCAACAACGTCGGCTTCTAGCGTCGATCTCAACAGCGTCGGCGTCGGCCTTAACAGCGTCGGCGTCGGCCTCAACAGCGCCTTGGCATCGGCCTCGCGTCTTCGTGTTGGCCTTCTGCCGACGTACATCCACTTGCTAGGCATTTATTGTCTTATTCTCTCCGTCTTTTAGCATTTATGGCCTCAAAGGCCACGAGCATCCACTCGCTCTAAGGCATTTATAACATCGTTAGCCCCTTCGGCCTTGGCTTTTTCATTCGGCCATGAACAGCTTCGGCCTCGGCTTTTTCCCTGTGGTCTCGGCCTCAGCCCTTGGTCTATTTCCCTCGGCCGTGAACAATGTCATGCACGTGAACAGTTTCACATGAACAGTGCCTTGCACGTGAATAGTGTCATAACTCCATAATTAATGCTCTACGAGGGACAGCTGGCTTCAACTTTAAACGACATCTTTTATCCCAATGGTTGCACCCCCACGTGACTAACCTTATCACCCATTGCTATTCACGCAGAGCTTCCACGTGGCCCGTCAACCGTTTCTCTTTTGCCAAGATCACGGGCGGTTACTGCTATACTATGGGCCGTTGCCAATACTTATGGCACACGTTTAGCAGCTGTAGCCAATCTTAACTGAAGATATGATTCGACTGTTATGGACGAAGGGTAAGAGGGACCCCGAACAGGTATATAAAGGGCCCGACCCCAACGAGGGAAGGGGACTCAATCTCTACTCTTTCATTAAAAAATTTCTGTTCTCCAGATCGCTGACTTGAGCGTCGGAGGGTCCCCGTCGGAACCACCGGTCCGAAACTTTCTTGCAGGTTTTCGGCTGAAGGAGGCGGTCTCTATCATTCCTCTGAAGGCCAACGAAGCATTTTGTTGCTTGACGCTCCTCAAAAGTGATTTGGCGGCAACATATTCCAATCTCATATTATATCAATCTTCAAGAAAAGTGAGCAATTTTTTTTTCTTCAACTTGAATATTTTAGAGACCGGACCATAAACGTTTGGTGAAGTGGTGTGTTAGGCAAGCCCAAAGGCCAAGCAACTAAAGTACATCTAGAGGCAACTCGCTTTATCAGCATTCAAAATTGGACTCCACACATCATCATTCCTCTCCGACCTAAAGTAAGTATTTTTACTATTCTTTTTATTTTATTAATAATTATTTTTTCAAAATATATTTAATTTTTAATAGAAAATATAAAATAAAACAATCAATTATTATTCTTTTCGTCATCCCATATCAAGATAAGATAAGATAATTTTTATCGCTTCATGTTTTTTCTCTTGTTCTATCCTACGTACCATTACGTACCAAACACAGCCAAAGAGACATCTGACGTTAACTGGCCTCAAAATAAATCGAAGGGTGCACCAAAAGACAACCACGGCCTAGAAGACCCACCTGCTCCCAAAACGGTAGGAAAAATACATTAATATATATAATATTAGCTCACTTCATTATTGTGCTTTATTTTAGAGGAATGAGATAAACATGAAACGATGACTCTTTGCAACCAATGATCACAAGCAACCAAATGATGCTTCCTTACCTTAACAAAGAGCCTAAGTTCTCCCATCAATGGAGAGTGGAGACCACTTTTATTTAAATAATATAAAGGTATAAAGATTGAAAGCAAAGGAGGAAGGTGGTAGCGATTGGCCCCTTCTCGTTTCGCATCTCGTGCAAGGCACAAAAATCACATGGTTTTTTTCCCACCATCATCCCCCCTTCCCCGCTACGAGCTTTCCAGCTGTTTTAGAGAGGTTATGTCGTAGAAACGACAGCAGTAATAACCCCAGCCGTACAACCAAAAGCCCCCCCGCTCGAGACCAACCAAAACGGAGCGCAGACGCTGTGGGCCCTTGTGATCTAAAGCATGCACCACGACCAACAGGTGCACCATGGTGTACCGTTGCAACGACCGTCCACCTAGTACGTCATTCACTCTTATAAAATTATGATGTAACTAGGGGTGCAATTTGGGCTCGATTCAACTCAAATTCGGCCTGTCAAATTTGATTTACAATAATATTTAAACTCATATTTGCTCAATCCAAATCTAAAAGACCCGAGTTTAATCCAACCTAATTTACAATTGACTCGAGTTCGGGTTGACCGTAATCCGAATCCGAGATAATTCGAACCCAAAAATTA
Organism: Calamus simplicifolius; assembly: GCA_900491605.1. Lineage (NCBI taxonomy): Eukaryota > Viridiplantae > Streptophyta > Magnoliopsida > Arecales > Arecaceae > Calamus > Calamus simplicifolius. Next base: position 338,384 of record UESW01004437.1, on the reverse strand, counting down.
TTCGAACGGGAGTAGCTTATCGACACCAAGTTTTTGAGGGTGTTGAGGGCACTAGTCGGATCGGACGAGATGATCAACTTAAGAGCGAGGAGGACAAGACCATCGGTTGCAGGCGAGAAAAAGAAGAACAAACATAAAGGCGGACCATCCGCATATTTTGTTTCACTTTTCGCCTCCTTTCTTTTTTGTTTACAACACCTCCTCCTCTTCTTTATTTCACATAAGACTTTTTTTTTAAATACAATGTTAAAGCCTTGAGTTCAGCTTATGTGTTCGGCAAGGAATTTTATTTTTCATCTCTGGGATTCATAATTCGGTGTTTATTTACTTCGAAAAAAAATATTTTATTTTATTTTTCCCCCATCAACCCGAATTCTAACCCGAAACTCAACCCGAATCCGATTTTTAAAAATAGGATTAGGATTAGGGTTGACATTTTACAAATAGGATTAGGATTAGGATCGAAAAAAATCCGAGTTTCATGAGTTCGATGCACCCCTAAATGTAACATTACTTTCAAAATGGTAAAAGATTGAAAAATAATGATGATGATGATAAAAAATAATAATGCTATTATATATTTTAATTAAATTAATTTAAAATATGTTATTTTATTAATCAATAATATTTAAATCAAAAGACTTAATAAATATTTGGATCAAATTTTGACCTTTAGCTTTTATCGATCAATTAATCATTTAGCACGTATTCTTTATAATATTAAATATTTTAAAATTTTAACTTATTTTACTAAATACAATTATGTATATATTATGTTTATTATACATTAAAGAATATGCATAAAAATAATATATATATATATATATATATATATATATATATATATATATATATATATATATATATATATATATATAATATATACTTGGTTATTATTTACTAGAGAAAGATTAAAAATTAGAAAAAAAAAAAGTTTGCACTAGTGTTATATGGTGAAATTATACATGCTTAACATTAAAGTTCAGGCTGGAAGTCAATTTGCTTTAATAACAATAATAATAAGGTGCCATGGTATCAAGCTCTAGATTTTTGCTGGCTTGTCGGAACATGAAGCCCTCTCCTCATGTAACCACGCTTGGTTTCATGCTTGTTGAATCCATTGGAGCTGCCTTTACGATATGGTGACCGTCATATAACGTTACATTAAGCAATGCCACATTATAATTGGAGGATAAAGAATAAAGATAAAGAGAGAGAAGCTTGGATCCCCACGGATCGTATTATAATGCTGTACGTCAGAACACGTTAGCACGAAATAATAAAGCAACGATTCCCTGGGCAGCGCCCTGTGGGCTCGACAGGACGAGAGTTAAATATCTCCGAGGAGCACCAGAAACCACGTGGTGGTGAGCTCCACCACCCTACACTCGACTAGCCCCTAGACACCCTTGTCCCTGGCCTGCTTCCCGAGGTGCCCCCCACGTGGCGAGCCCACGCCCTGCAACGAAGCCTTACCGTCCCCGTGAATCTCGACACGTTTCCGAGAGTATGCAGAATTACTATTATACCCCTGATCGCTTCCCAGAAAGCCGGGGTGGGTTAATTTCCGGTGAGGTCACCTCGCCCACGGTTTCGAGCCTTTGCTTGCGAGTGTGGGTAAAGTTGGTTTGGTTCGGCACGGCGGCCGACCCAGAGCCAACAGAATAAAATTGGTTTCGGGTTCGGTGAGCTTAAACTTCCAAAGCGAAGAAGTAACATTGTAAGAAGCCCACCAACCTAATTAAAAGAACCGGTTTAGTTTAATTCGGTGCTTGAATCGACCAGCAACTAAATACTTGAATTTTGGTAAATAATTTCACATCAAAAAATAAAGAACAGACAGTGTTGTTGACGTTGGTTAAACGTACAAATGGTACCATCCTATGGTGTGATGCGGGTAAAAAGTTTTTGTATAAATTGACTGAGTTACAATCGATTGACCCTTACAAGCCAAGTGATGCTTCATTGAGCTACAACATCAACATCTTCGTTCGAGTCTCATCGAATCGAATCTCGATCGATCAATCTTGATTTTTTTCATCGAGTCTCACCTTCGAACAAAGGTGACCGAACCCAATAGTCGGAAGTTGCCCAATTGACTATTCGTTATGCCGATCTTTGGTCCGTACCGAATATCTCGAACATCAGATCATTGAAATCATGAAAGTCTCGAAACTTCTACCTAAAGTAATCTTCTTTAAATGAAAACGAGAGATAGATATAGCTCCCCTCCATGATAAACAAGATTTGAGATTTCCTGATAAGGTATACGTTGACCCACCTTAATTCTATGCACAAGAATGCTATTTTGTAGATCCACGAGAATGAAAGGATGCTACTCATGCTCCCACATGTATCATCATTCCATCCCCAGGTTGAAGAACAGAAATCGATTGCAACAGTCTGCATATTTGATAAAATCTTCATCAATTAGCCCTGGATGGATTTCAACAACCTTTAGTTAATATAATTACTGTTGAAAGATTTGAACAAGGGGAGTAAGTAAGAAGAGATAGGGATAATGATTAAGATAATGACTGAGATAGATGAAGATAAGGATAGGCTTGAATCACGCATGGAACATTTTTCTTAAGCGTTATTTGCATCTTCTCGAATGCTCTGTGAGTGAATAGTGAATATGCCGCAGGATACGACAAGCCTTTGATCAAGTTTGCACGAAAGCACTAATGAAAACTCGATTGTAGACAAGAACTGATTTTTTTTTATTGATTTTTTATTGATTTGATTTGTGTGTGGATTTATAGAAGTTGAGCACCACGGCGCTGGAGCCTGTGAAGCGTCGATTCCTAGAGAGCCGCATTGCTTTGCAACATATCTGCAGCTTTTGAGGCAAGAATCGTTGCGGAAGAGTCCGCGACTATTCCCTAACACATCCACAAACACCTACTTAGTTTATTTAAACAAAATCTTAATAATCCCCCACTTGTTTAAAACAAACTAAGTCCATATCTAAAATTAAGGACAATGAGCATTAATACAGCTAAGTATCTTTCGATTTGAACCTAACCTTAGTGAAAATACACAAAGCTTTAACGAAATTTCAGGTAGCATAAATGCTTTGAACTAGTTATTCCTTGTATCAAAACCGATGATACTTCACACACTTCTTAGTATTTCTTGTCTACACCATACGCTTAGCACAATTTATGGCCATTTGCTTATCCTATTTCATGAATCTTTTCATGAGAAAAACTCTTACTCTCACTTGAGACAGCACCATCTTAAGGTTCACATAGGTAAAGTTCTTTTAGTATCTTTGTTACAACATATACTTGTCTATATGACTGAGCTTCATTAAGAGTTTAAAAACTCAACCCTTCAACTTGTAAGAGTCAGCACTGTACACTAAGTGCAGCTACAATCCACTTATCAATGACTTGTTGTTAACCATTGAACCTAAGACTAGTCATTTCCTAGTATTAGGTTGGGTTGCCATCATTGTGGACTTTTACTCAAGGAATTTTAGACCCATCCCTCTAAATTCATCTTCACTAAATCTCTTGTAAGAGGTTTAGTAAATGGATCAGCTAGATTATAGCTTGATTGCACAAAAGTGAGAGAAATTATTCCATCCTTAATTAATTTTTTCACGTACTCATGTCTTAGACTAATGTGTCTAGACTTTTCATTGTACACTTGTTGTACGCTCTGGCTAAATGGCTTGGCTATCACAATGTATCATACGGTTAAAATATTCTCACAAGCCAATGAGATTTTCAATAGAAGATCCCTTAACCACTCAGCCTCATATCCTGCTGAAGCTAGAGCCACAAACTCTGACTTCATTGTTGAGTGTATAATGCAAGTTTGTTTCTTGGATTTCTAAGATATTGCACCATCCGCTAGTGTAAACACCCAACTAGTGGTAGATTTACTATCTCCCACACTCGATATCCAACTTGCATCGGTATATCCTTCCAATACAGCAGAAAATTTAGAGTATTGTAGACCTAATCTTTTGGTTTTCAAAAGATAACCAAAAACTCTACCAATAACCTTCCAATGCTCTACACTCGGGTTGCTAGTAAACCTATTCAGCTTACTAACTGCAAATGCTATATCGGGTCTAGTGCATTGCATCAAATATATTAGATAACCAATAGCACTTGCATACTTAAGTTGAGCCACGGTTCGTCCATTATTCTTTTCAAGCTTTAAACTTGGATCGAACGGAGTGTTCACTTCTTTAAACTTCAAATGTTTGAACTTATGTAACACTTTCTCAACATAATGTGATTGACTAAGTTCAAAACCCCCACTATTTTATTTACTTTGATGCCCAAAATAGTATCAACTTATCCAAGATCTTTCATCTTGAAAGTAGATGATAGAAACCTCTTCGTTTCTTGTATGCCTTTCATTTCATTGCTAATGATCAACATATCATCAACATAAAGGCACACATATACCACAAAGTCACCATGCACTTTAGTATATAAGCACTTGTCAGAAACGTTGTGAACAAATCCATTTGAGAGTATGACAGAGTCAAACTTCTCATGCCATTATTTGAATGCTTGTTTCAATCCATACAAGAATTTAACAAGCTTGCACACTTTATGTTCATTACTCGATAGAACAAAACCCTCTGGTTGTTCCATATAAACCTCTTCATCGAGATCACCATTTAGGAATGCCATTTGACATCATTTGATGAATATAAAGGTTGTGCAATGAAGCCAATGCAAATAATACTCTAATTGTTGTTATTCTAGCTACGGTGTATATGTATTAAAATAGTCAGTTCTTCTTTTTGTTGAAAACCTTTAGCTACTAGTCTCGCCTTATAAGTGTTTAAAGTACCATCACTATGATACTTCTTCTTAAACACCCATCTACAACCAAAAGGCTTGGACCTTTTGGGTAAATCGATAAGCTCCCAAGTATGGTTTGACATAATAGAATCCATCTCATCTTGAATAGGTTCCTTCCAAAAAGCAGAATCTCTCGAAGCTATTGCTTCCTTAAAGGTTTTAGATCGTCTTCCATTTGAAGAACAATAGGTATCTTACGAATAAAATTCTTTCGACTTTCTTCTACTAAATAGAAAGAAATGAGTTGAGAATCTATCTCTTCGGGTCTAAATCCTTAACTTTTCGAATTCTCTTACTTTTCCGAAGTTTCGGTTGTTCTTCTTCAACAACTTTGAAGAATTTTCTTCGCAAGAATCTTCATTTGTGGGACTTTAAGAATTCTTTCTTAAAGTGATAAAATTTTCAAAGAACTCCACATCTCTAGATTCTATTATCACATTAGACTCCAAATTAAGGAGTCTATAGGCTTTGCTATTTGTAGCATATCCTACAAAAGTGCACCTAATTCCACGAGGACCCAACTTAGTCCTTTTAGGATCGGTGTTCTTGTAATAAGCAAGACACCCCCACACTTTAAAATAGCCTATATTAGGCTTTCTGCCTTTTCATAATTCATATGGAGATGTCTTATTCTTTTTAGTAGGAATTCTATTAAGAATATGACATGCAGAAAATAATGCTTCATCCCATAAATTAAAAAGCAACTCAGCATGCAACAACATGGCATTTATCATCTCTAAAAATGTTTATTTTTACATTTTGCTAACCCATTTTGTTCGGGTGTGCGTGGTGCAGAACACTCATGTATGATTCCGTTTGTTCACAAAATATATTAAAATTATTAAGAAAATATTCTTCACCCCTATCACTTCTAAGGATTTTAATATTTCTACCTAATTGATTTTTCACTTCTGCTTTATAAACTTTAAAAGCATGGAAAGCCTTATCTTTGTGCTTAAGTAAGTAAATATATGTATATCTAGAGTAATCATCAATAAAAGTAATGAAATATCTATTACCATCTCTAGTTAACATACCATTTAACTCACAAATATCACTATGCACAAGTTCTAGGAAATTAGTATTCCTCTTTACACTATGAAATGGCTTCTTAGTCATCTTTGATTTAATACAAATTTTATATTTATTAAATTTATCAACATTGCAAGAAATCATGCCACATTTAATTAATCTTTTCATAGTGTTAATACTAATATGTGCTAATCTACTATGCCATAAAGTAACGGAATCATCAATATAAGCAGAAGACACACTATTATTATTATTATTGTCAACAATACAAAGCTTGACCATTTATCAGTAGAATAGCCTTTTTCAACAAAAATACCATTATGGGATAGTATAAGTTTTTTCGATTCAAATACACTTTTAATCCCTAGTTTGCCCAATAAATTTCCACTAACAAGATTTTATTCATATCCGGCACATACACACATTGATCAAAGTAATCTTCTTGCCGGATGTGAAGTAAATATCATGCTTCCTTTTCCAAGCATCTTGGACCGGCCTTCATTACCCATTTGAATTTCTTATCCATCGGTGATATCTACATAAGTCTTGAAAAGTAATTTGTCATAGAAAACATGGACGGTGGGACAAGTATCATACCACCAATCGAAAACCTTGCCTCTGACCACCATAACTTCGCTCACGGTGGCGACAATCTCATCGTCTACTTCGCTGCATTTGCCTTATTGGTTTGCCCTTTCGGTGCTTGCAATCATGAGCAAAGTGCCCATATTTGCCATATACAAAATAACTCACATAGGGCTTATTTTTGTTGGATTTCTTGAATTTATCTTGATCCTTTTTGAAACCATGTTTGTTCTCTTTAGTTTTTTTAAACTTCTTATGATTGCTCATAGCATTTGCCTTTAAAATTTTAATATATACTTTCTAAGCTTTTCACGCACCCTCGATTCCTCCTCCATTCGAAGGTGTTTTTGTAATTGTTCCAAGAAATAATTCTTAGAGTTGTGAAGTAGTTTCTTTCTGAATCCATTCCAAGATGATGGCAACTTTGTAATAATCGTACCTACTTGGAAAGGTTTGGGAACCTCTATCTTCATGCCATCAATTTGTTGACAATAATTTGCAACTCATGCACTTGTGCAAGAATTGCTTTCTCATCATACATCTTGAAATCAAAGTACTTAGAGATGAAAATTTTTTTATTACTTTCTTCCTCAGCCTTATACTTGAATTCAAGCGCATTCCAAATCTCTCATGGAGATTAAGTGTTGGAGTAGAGATCGTAGAGGCAATCCGACAATGTATTGAGAATATGGCCTTGACATATGAGTTCATCTTCACGCCTCTTCTTTCTTTCGGCCTTGAGTTCATCAGAGTCATCGGCGGTGGATTCAAGAATAGGGGCCAAATCTGGATCCAATATATAAGATCTTCAATGCCGTAAGTAAGAACTTCAGTTTGTTTTGCTATCGTGTGGAATTGATGCCATCAAAACAATCCAATCTCAGGAGGTCTTAATTCATGAGTTTGATGGTAGATCCGGTAGTCTCGGTCTCCATTTAGATAACGCTTAAGATTATTGAAAGATTTGAATAAGGGGAGTAAGTAAGAAGAGATAGGGATAATGATTAAGATAAGGACCGAGATAGATGAAGATAAGGATATGCTTGAATCACGCACAGAACGCTTTCCTTAAGCGTTATTTGCATCATCTCGAATGCTCTGTGGGTGAATAGCAAATACACCGTAGGATACGACAAGCTTTTAATCGAGTTTACACTAAAGTATTAATGAAAACTTGATTGTAGACAAGAATTGATTGATTTTTTTAGATTTTTATTGATTTAATTTGTGCGTGGATTTATAGAAGTTGAATGCCGCGACGCTGGAGCATGTGAAGCGTCGATTCTCGAGAGCCTCATTGCTTCGCAACATATTCGTTGCATAAATTTAAAACAAATATTTTTTTTTTTGAAACGAAGCATCATGCCGCTTAAGAATCACCATCGGAGAGTCCGCGACTATTCCCTAAATACATCCACAAATACCTACTTAATTTATTTAAATAAAATCTTAATAATTACTTATGCTTCCTCATTTCTACAAGTGTTATTATTATCATTGTTCTAGTTATATTGTTCAAGGATGAAATATCTACTTAAATTCAGGATGTGTAATTACCATTGAGATGTAGATATGTATACAAAGAAAGGCAGGCACGGTGCGCGACCCTGAATAGCTGAAACCTGGGACGGCGAGCTAAGCGATAAAACACAAACGTCTGAATGAAGCACGTAACGATCATCAAAGCACGCAGGTTCACGTGATTTCCATCCAACAACTAGGGGTGCAATTTATTCAACCCGAATTCGGTCCGTGAAACCCGATTTGCAGCAGTACTCAAACTCTAGTTTGCTTAACCCGAACTCGAAGGATTCGGGTTGAACCCGGACCGATTTGCAACTTGGATCAGGTTAGGGTTAGCAGGCCCACTGGTGTTGTGGAAGTGATGATTAGCCTTGTTTGTTAGGTTTAAAGTATGTAGAGCTGACAATAGTTTTGTGAAAGTGATGATTCTTGGTATGAACATTCCATCAGAACCTTCATTACCTTTAAAATGAGCAATATATCTTTAACCATTGCATTTTATCATGTAATGTTGGTGGGCCAAACTAGTATCTTTATTTTTTAAATTATCTTCTTTGAGACATTTGTAACTTCCAATATGAAGTTTGCCAAAATTTTATGAAAGCATCTAGGAAAAGGTGATAAGCATAAAACTAAAACGAGTACAAATCAGAGAGCTTTGGATGGCGAATGCAGTCTCGTACTTGGAAAAGACATACCAGACTTATGTGGTCTTCTAACTGGTTCTTTATATCGTCTCAATATTTTCTGCTTTCGAAGGATAAAGGTGACTTCAATGCATATAGTGGCTATTGAAATGTTATGCAACATTTGGTTACTTTGGATATGTTTTGGAGTTTAGTCGTATATTTTAAACATGTAGTTTGAAATGTGAAGCTTGTTTGTACAATCTTATTTGTTTCAAACTTTAGCTTATTTGTACAATGTTAAGCTTGTTTGTTTCATATTGTCATTTTTTTTTCTATCAACCCGAATTCTAATCAGAAACTCAACCCGAACCCGATTTTAAAAATAGGGTTAGGATTGAGGTTTTACAAATAGGGTTGGGTTAGGGTTAGGGTTGACATTTTACAAATAGGATTAGGGTTAAGGTTCAAGAAAACTCGAGTTTCATGAGCCCGAGTTACACTCTTAAAGCAACCAGCCCTGAAGGAGACTCGATAACCATCTAGCCCTTCAAAGGTTCCTCAGCGGCGACACGAGTCCGGCTTCGAAAACTAGCATTGCAGCCGACTCTGGACTCCATGGGCGACGCCCCCTGCACCGTCGCCGTTTTCGAGGGCAATTCGTCTTCCCACGGCCAACCAGCGGCCCGTGCGCCCATTTTATGTGGAAGACGCTTTGCTGCACCGCTCTCTTCCCCACGGCACCAACAAAGGGAAAGGAGTGGGCCGGGGAAGCAGCGCTCTTTATTTTAGTTTAGGACCAGCGTCCCGCGCTCGTAATTTCCTCCATATCTGAGCCCTTTCTCTCCGAATCCAACTGGGTCTCGCCCGCCGACAGCCTGGCATTCCCATCGCTCGGCGACAAATCGCCCGCGTCTATATAAATCGGACCTCCTCCATCCGACACCCACACCAAAACAACGGCGGCGCGAAACGAAAGCGGCAGAGAGTTTCGCCGATTATTACCTCGTTTCCGCAGAGCGCCCATGGGAATCTGCACCTCGTGCGAGGCGTTGGAGATGGCGCCGACGGCGACGGTCAAGGTGATCCTTCCGGATGGGGAGCTCTGTGAGTACGACCGCCGGTGAGAGTCTCGCACGTGCTCCAGAAGGACCCCGTATGCTTCGTCTGCGACGCCGACGTGATGGAGTTCGATGGGTTCGTCTCCGCCCTCGGCGCTGACGAGGAACTCCGGCCGGGGAACCTCTACTTCGTCCTCCCGAAGACAATGCTGAAGCGCCCGCTCCGCGCGGAGGAGCTGGCCGCGCTGGCCGTGCGGGCGAGCTCCGCGCTCATGAAGGCGGCCCCAGCGGAGGGCTGGAACCGGCGGGCGACGGCGATGGCGCCGCTGGTGTTCGAAGTCGGGCCCGGGGAGAGCGCGCCGTTTGGGAGCGGGTTCGGCCGGCGGCTGAGGAGAAGAGGAAGCCTCATAAAAAGGGGCGTGGCTTTGGGCGTAAATTTGAGCCGGATCTAAGTGCAATTCCGGAATAGGAAAGATCATGGAGGAAATTTTTTTTTTTTTTTTTTCCCCTTCCATCCGATTCCAAGGGGTTCGGAAGGCACCCGAATCATCGTCTCGGGCTCGATGATCAGGACCATCGCAATCTACATCGCCGGTTCGGACTGGGGATCTGGAAACGGACGCTGACCTAGAGTCTGGTTTGGACGGACTGGATTCGTTCGGTAATGATGATGATTTGGGGTTGGATTGTTCCGCCGAGACAGCGGACGGCAATTTTGGTCTCTTTTTGTAAATAAATCACTGTAATTAACGAAGTTAACTAATTATGGAAACAAGACGACTGATTATATTTCTGATCACCAAGACGTATTTAACTACAATCGTGCCGTCCAAGATTTTTATATTTTTTACAATCGGATAATCATACTAGTCTAGTACGAATTATCCCAGATAGATTCGCTTCATTTCAAATCCTCAACAGCAAGTCAGAAGCTGCTATCCAATCGTCCAAGCTTTAAATGAGTCATATATAATGGTTGTTGATTCCATCGTTGGTCTCCCGAGGGCCGAATCTTGGTAATTGGTCCCATGAGGAAGAGATAAGAAAGATGGTCACCCATCGGGCATTCACTGAGAACATGAAATACAAAGGCCTTATCCCAATCATGTTAGCTGGACAAGATAGAGGGGAGAGGAGAGGAGGGGAGATGAACTAATTTCACACAGTTTCGAAGAAAAAGAAAGCATGTTGCTGTACATTTTGCTCTGGTTATTGTTCAAACATCATACGGTCATAGTAGGGTCTGACCGCTGGAGGCTGGACATGGATGGCATTTGATTACTGTGCTATGTGGTGGTATTAGTGGATTAGCATGGATTTAGCTCAACAGTCTCATATGATGTAGTAGATTAGCAATGTTATTTAAACTATTCAAAAACCTTTAAGTTATATATATTTATTGATAAACATTTTAGTGATAGTAAATTGCATCTATCTAATCATGTAAATGATCTCATTAGAATTATTATGTAGATATTTCATAATGGGCGTGCGATTGGATTGGGAATAGGATCTGACAAGTTTGCCAACAACTGAATGAGCGTGGAACTCGACTCCCTGATGCCCCTTATTTTTTAACACCTCCGTATGTCTCTTTCCATTGTCGTGAAAGGAAAAGAGAATATGTGCGATTGCAATGGAAGGAAAAATCTTGCTGTCTTGACCTTTAGTGCAACAAGGGCGTATTGATCATGCGGATTGATCGTTCGAGCATACCACCAGCGCATGTACGATAGTTTAATGGCTTTATCGCATATCACATACGCACAGATGGTCAATCTGCATGTCCAATGCGCATTTATTGCACAAAGGATCGTGTAGCAAGTCCTTTCATGAAATGGAACGGGTATCATTGGCAACGCCATCTACTTATAGGGATAACAATTTTTTTCGTTTGGTCGTTTATATGATCGGAGCCATTTTTAACTGATCAAAAATCTTCGATCTAAACGGTTTAATGAGTAATGGGGATTACTCGTTAACGGCTAAATGGGTAAACGGTCTACGGACGGTATTCTCCACCCCATCCCCGTTAGCTTTAATATAATATATTTAAATATATATATATATATATAATTTAAAATTTAAAATTTAAAATAAAAAAATATATAGATTTATTGATTATGTATATTAGCTTATATGCTTAATGATAATTTATTAATTTTTTAGGATAAAATAGAGACCAATTGAGAACAATCAAGTGATGATATTGATATATACATCTAACACATTAGACGACTCCATTAAAGATTCTTCGACTCCAGCTGAAACATAAAACATTGTCTCTATTCCTCCAACAAGGTCTTTACGATCGAAAGTTTGGAACCATTTTGAATGCAAAATGATCGATAGGAGTTTGAAGGCAATTTGTAACTACTATAAAAAAATGGATGAAAAAGAGCTCCATCAGATTTTTCTATTAGTATTTTTTTATTTTTTAAAAAATTATAAAATTAATAAAATAATTTTATTTTTTTATATAAACGGTCAAACGGGTACCCAATAGGTACCCATTTATCCGGCCGGATATCTTCGTCCCCGCTCCATTAACTATAACGGCTTAATGGGACGGGTAATGGGGATGTTTTTTTTAACGAAGATGGAGATTGGTATAAACCGCTTCGGGCTATCTCTAGGGTGTGACCGAGGTGCCCCCTTCCGGCCTTTTAAAAGCCCAACTAAGCCACTGGGCCTCGCATGGGCCACCCAATATCTCTGGGTTCTTGCTGAGCTTGAGCTTGTGACCAATGTGATCCAAATTGGAAGCACCTATGTCCTCTTTGCTTCCTGCACCGCACACGATGCAGGAGAACTTCGCACAGTACATGAGAACTTTTCCTTGCCCGATGCAGGAGAACTCTTCCTCGATCCCAATGGCAAAGCATGTTGGGCCTGGTGTGGTGCTATCAAGGCCTAGGGGGGCTAACTTATATTGGGCTGGATGTAACTCCAAGGGTTGATATTAAATCAAGTCACGGCTATATACGGGCTTGGGAATTAGTTTAATCTTATTGGGTTAGTCCATGAGAGTTTTTTTTGTTGAGTTTGGGCCTAGCCCACTTCGTGGATGTATTTAAACTCTAGTTTCTAGGGTTTGAATGAATAGAGAACAGATTCTTTTTTCTCAATCCTCTCTCATCATAGGGCGGCAACCCTATCTTCTTCCTCCTCCCCATATTCTCCCTCTTCCTCGTTCTCATCTCAAACGCCAGCAAGCAGATGTTGATCTAATGCACGTGAAGGTCCACGATGAGTTCGTTCATGGAATGCTTCATGTAGGAAGAAGATCTCGACTTCACCCAGGATTTTAGGGACGTGGCTTTGGTAACGCACGGCTTCCTTTCCATGTGTTGTGTTCTCCACGGAAGACTTGGTGAAGAAGCTTGTGGTTCACGTGGTGGGTTACACAAGAGGAAGCCTTGGTGGGATCGAAAGAAATCCGCTTGCTGTTGCGGAAGAGGAGGCATCCCAGGACGCCTTCACATGAAGGCTGGGAAGAAGGTTGACGTGAGGGGGAGGAGGTTCCAGCCGTATTAAATTAAATATCCTTTGGGAAGTAAAAAGGGTTGCAGTGATTTGAACTCCAGTTCAAAGAATTCAAGGATGGTAATCAGTCTGATCATTAGTAATAGGATAAAAATTCTTGGTTCTTGTTCAATGAGGAATTCCACTACTGTGCTCTAAATCCCAACAAGTGGTATCAGAGCCAGGTTCAAGGTAATTTGAAGATCTTCAAGGGTTGAAAAAATTTTAGTAGGGCCTCATCAGGTACTCTCTATTTTCTGGAATATTTTGTGCTATTTTGGTTGAGATCTGGCCATGGGTAGTAGCATAAAATTAGATTTTGAGAAGTTTGATGGAAAGGGAAGTTTCTCCATGTGGAAAGTCCAGGTAGAGGACCTCCTTGTGCAGCAGGGTTTAGATATGGCTTTGGAGGAAAGGCCAGATGGGATGATAGACAAACAGTGGATGTCGTTGGAGAAGAAAGCATGTTCAACGATCAGAAGATGTCTGGCAAATTCAGTCCTTTATTCAGTACTGGAGGAGAAGACTTCGAAGGGACTCTGATCGAAGTTGCAAGTCCTCTACATGAGGAAGAACATGTGTAACAAGTTGATGTTAAAGAAGTGCCTCTATAACCTTCGGATGTCAGAAGGTAGAGATGTGCTGGGCCACATCCAGGTGTTCGATCAGATTAGTAATGAATTGCTGAATGTCGGGTCAAGATGGAGGAGGAAGATAAAGCACTTTTGCTATTATGTTCGCTGCCTACATTACATGACTCATTGGTCATGATGCTGTTCTACGGGAAGGAGATATTGTTCTATGAAGATATTGTCTTGGTGCTTCGAACAAATGAGCAGAGGGAGAGGATGACCAAGGAAGCTATTTCCCAGAAGGGTCTATCAGTTGGAGAAGGGTCATGCAGAGGCAGAGACAGGAGCAGGCCTAGGGAACGGTTACAGTTTAAAAAGGTTAAGTGCTACAAGTATAGTAAGGTAGGACATTTCAAGAGAGACTGTCCTAAGTAAAAAAAAGGAGAAAAGGAAGGATCTGAATCTATGAGTACAGTTGCAAGCCAGGAGATGAAGAATGATCTCTGTAGGGAGAGTTGATCCCCGAGGCATACATATTTTAAAATTTGATAATAATTATCAATGCGGAAATTTAAAGATTACATATTAATCTTTCTAACATGCATCAAGATCATATCTTTGCCTTATATTATAAGATCGTTTGATCTAAGTATTGTATATAAATTAAATAATTAAGATCATATCTTAATTTTCAAGATGAGAAGTCATACTACTCATCTTGAAGCCTACCTTAAGATCTAAGGATCAAATCACTCACCTTAAGAATAGTAGGTAAATCCTTTGTGCTCTGCAGCCGTTCAATCGTCCGGCCTCTAGTATTGTCCACGCGAAGCCCCCGAATGATCGGATTCCCGGGAGTGCTAGCTCACGGAAAAACAATTTTGCTGATCTTGAATTCTTTCACTTGAATCTTCCTTCAAGATCCACCAAGCTTTTGCTAACACTAAAATCACACCAGAATTTTCTGTTCTAACTCTTAGAACTGTAACACTTGGTTCTAACTATTTAGAATTTTTTGATCTCTTTTGATCTTGTGTTGTGTTATCTGGTGAGGGATGTCCTCTATTCCTCTATTTATAGTTTCATATTAGCCAGCATATTGAATTCTAACATTTAGAATTCCGTTGTTTTTTGTGAAAACCAAAGAGACATATTAAATTCACACACTTATCAATGCATGAAGAGTTGTGTGGAGTGCTCTTCCAAAGAGGCACATTAATTCGCACGCTTGTCAATGCACGGAGAGTTGTGTGGAGTGCTCTTCCAAAGAGGCACATTAATTCACACACTTGTCAATGCACGGAGAGTTGTGTGGATACTCTTCCAAAGAGGCACATTAATTCACACACTTGTCAATGCACGGAGAGTTATGTGGAGTGCTCTTCCAAAGAGGCACCTTTTAGCAAAATTTATTTTTCTTGAACTTGGGAATCATTTGAAGAAGACTAAAAGTTATAAATTAAATTCTGCATGAGAATTTAATTTCTCATGAGATGAGATTTTAGTTATCTCATCATGCAAGAAAACCTTTTTCACACATGGGGTTTGGATTTTTGGTTTTAAGCTAATTTGAATTTATTGGATTAAACCAATATAGATCATGGTCCTAGCCCAAATCAAATTTGGCTAATCCTGAATCTATTTAAATCCAAATCAAATCTAATTTCAAATCTAATTTCAAATCAATATTTGAAATTGATTAGTCCTTCTAGTAGACTTAAACCAAATTGAATCTTATTCACTTGTACTTAATCCAATTGAGATAATTCAATCAATCAAATTGATTAATTAAATCATATACGATTCTCAATCGTTGATCAGCAAATAGATCATCCTAGGAAACTTCTATGCGTGTGACTCTCTAGGTTCGAACCTAAGCCGGTAGTATAGAAACAATTTTCTATACTAATCGATGTGCCCATCTAGCAATGGAACCCAACGTCCGGATAGGTCGAAGAGTTGCCGAGCAAACTCCAAGAACCCTAAGAAACAGTTACCGTATAATTCATCCTCTTGACCATAAATGCTAAGGATGGCTTAAGAGCCTGTCAACTCTAAACATCAAATCCATAAAGTGATTTCAATTTTAGTGATCATGTGACTTTCACATGAAGTGCTTTGGCCAAGGTCTTGCTAAATTGAAACACAAGCATTTCTCCTTTTAACGGGATAGGTCAAATTCCATCTTGATCCACAACTGACTACCACAAGTACTTGACTGCACCCAGTAACCTTCGTAGCTGGATTAGAAATCCAGGTGGTCCGGCACCTAAGTACAATGAGTTTCTTGTAAGCCACTGGTTGTGATCTTTAGGTTTGAAGGATACTTATACCAATATCTTCTCGGATTAACTCTTGATAGTAGAGTATCCAGAAATGAGTCACGTTCAGTGAAATGTACTCCTACACTTTCACCTGTATGTCATACCAGTGTCTCTACACTCTTTGGTTAAGAGGACAACCAATAAATATGATATACAACGTCCTATAATTGATAGTACTATGGCCCTGTCATAGTATATCATTTGGTCGCGAACTCTTTTAAGGACCTTCAAAGATAAATCCTTCTTTATCGTGAAGGAAGATCCTAAGGGCTTCATTACTATTAGGAGTTTTAAGAAGATGTTCTTGTAATGAATAAACTGCCAAATAACTTTTATTAATATATCAATTTATATACAATTTACATCAGTACAATCATCAAATGATTGGCTTTAGGATACAATTCCAAACAATCTCTTGGTGTTATCAGATGGTCATAGGCATAGCACAGAGATGTGGATCTTGGATTCAGCTTGTTCTCATCATAGGCATAGTACAGAGAGGTTGATAAGGGGTGTGTGACTCTTAGAGATGATCACCCTTGAAAGGTGGCAGGGATTGTCACAGTGAGGGTGAGGATGTTTGATGGCATGGAGCGCACTCTTACCAGCATAAAGCATGTCCCAGAACTCAAGAAGAATTTGGTGTCACTGGGGTACTTGGAGCGGATTGGATACAACTTCAGCAGTCATGCCAGGAGTTGAGTTCTGAATATCTCCAATGGAGCTATGGTGGTGATGAGACGGAGAAAGCTAGAGAATAACCTATACAGGTTGGAGGGCTCTGTGGTGATAGAAAAATCTGAGGCAGCAGTTGTGGAGTGGAGTAAGTTGGACGCCAGATCAAAGAAAATGGTGTTCCTAGGCTATCTGCATAGAATCAAGGGGTATCAGCTGTGGGATCCCTTGGAGAAGAAAGTTATCATCAGTAGGGATGTGACCTTTGATGAGAGTTCAATCATTCAGAGCAAAGATGGTACAGATGCACAACAAGGACTATAGGAGATGAAACATGGTAACACTAGTCAGATGACCTTCTACACAGTCGTGCCATTTGCTAGTGGATCAAGAGGATTTGAGATTCGGATGGAGATGACTAGTAGAGGGATCAGAAGCCAGGAAGTTTAACAGGATGCAGTTGAACAGAGGACTCAGGAGGATGCAGCTGAGTAGGGGACTGATACTGGGATCGTACTGCATAGGCCCAGGAGGAACATGCGACCACCAGTTTGATACGGCTTTGAGGATTTGGTGTCATATGTCCTGGTAACATCGAATGGAGACCCTTACACCTATCAGGAAGCTGTGGAGAGCTAAAACAGTTAGGATAGAGAGAGGTGGGTCCAGGCTATGGCAGAAGATGCAGGCTATGGCAGAGGAGATGCAGTCTCTCCATAGGACTGACACGTGGCAGGTGATCCAATTGTTATAAGGAAAGAAACCCATTGGTTCCAAATGGGTTTATCAGCGCAAGAAAGGGCCTTCAGAGCAAGCGGGTGTTAGGTACAAAGCAGGACTAGTGGCCAGAGAATACTCTCGGAAGGAAGGCTTCGACTACAGAGAGTAGGTGGAAGAAGGTGGAGTGGAGCTGATGAAGATACACATCAAGAAGAACCCAGCAATGCACTAACCAAGGTTTTTTCACGGGACAACTTTCATAGGGATTGCAGCTGATGGATACGATGGACATGCCGAGGCCTTGAAAGTACTAAGGTGGAGATTGTTGGGTCTGGTGTGGTGCTATCAAGGCCCAGGGGGGTTAACTTGTATTGGGCTGGATGTGAGTCCAAGGGTTAAGATCAATCAAGTCATGGGTGTACACGGGCTTGAAAATTAGTTTAATCTTATTGGGTTAGTCTATGAGAGTTTTTTGTTGAGTCTGGGCCTGGCCCACTTCGTGAATGTATTTAAACTCTAGTTTTTAGGGTTTGAATGAATAGAGAACAGATTCTTTTCTCTCAATCGTCTCTCATCACAGGGCGACAGCCCTATCTTCTTCCTTCTCCCCATATTCTCTCTCTTCCTCATTCTCATCTCTGATGCTAGCAAGCGAATGTTGATCTAATGCACGTGAAGGTCCACGGTGAGTTTGTTCGTGGGACGCTTCATGTGGGAAGAAGATCTCCACTTCACCTAGGATTTTAGGGACATGGCTTTGGTAACGCATGACTTCCTTTCCATGCGTTGTGTTCTCCACGGAAGCCTCGGTGAAGAAGCTTGTGGTTCACGTGGTGGGTTATGCAAGAGAAAGCCTTGGTGGGACCAGAAGAAATTCGTTTGCTGTTGCAGAAGAGGAGGCATCCCAGGACACCTTCACATGAAGGCTGGGAAGAAGGCTGACGTGAGGGGGAGGAGGTTCCAGCCGTCTTAAATTAAAAATCCTTTGGTAAGTAAAAAGGGTTGCAGTGATTTGAACTTCGACTCAAAGGATTTAAGGATGGTAACCAGTTTGATCGTTGGTAATAGAATAAAAATTTTTGGTTCTTATTCAACGAGAAATTTTACTACTGTACTCTAAACCTCAACAAAGCAAACCATGAGCCCTTTCACCAAGCCTCATAGCAGAGCTACAGAAGTATTGTTTGTTTAGCTTCTCAAGTTGAGGAGGAGGCCAAGTTGGATGCTCAGTTGGATACGGAGGAGCATATGGAAGAGATGATTGAGGAGTTCTTGATCTTCTCCTTCCTCTCTCTCTTTTTTACCGTCTCAGCTTGTAGTTTGGTCTTTTGGTATGGAAATGAGCAACATCTTCCCTCCCTATATGTAGTCCAGATTTGAACCGGAGAGGAATGGTTCAAAAACATGGCCTGTTTAAATAGTGCGAATGGCCCAAATGAATCATGCATGTATGAAATAGAGTTCTCGGTTAAGCCTTGGTTAAGAGGATGGAAACGCCAAATAATCATCATAAGGTTCTGCTATGCCTTATACAATTGGTGGTTGCATGTCTTACAATATAGGCGATGCAGAGCTCAAAAATATTTTTCTTGCTAATATTAATGTTTCATGATTTCACGCTCAATGATTTGGAAACATACGGTATCATTATGCATTTGACTATTTAAATGTATTAATATTTTGCCTGCATGCATTTGACAGATTGATGTATCCATGTAATTACTACCATTCAAGTACATCTACTTACTTGACTCCTAGATTAACTTACTAGCATGCATGCATTTGACTCTACCTTGACATGCCAGTACGTTCATGCCTTTGCTATTATGGACCTCATTAATTCCAGCATCCCCATGAGCCTATATATAGATCCATAAGCTTCAATCTCATTAATATAATTTCTTTTTCAACCAGAGGTACCTAGCAATATAGAAGCACTTGGGATCTTTTGCTAAATAAAAGTTTTGAAAAAATTTTTGTGCATTGCCTTCAATGCACAAATATGCACATCAGATGCATGTATTGATCATATACTTATGCAAGCATATGTATGAGACGTGTCATGGCTTAATGAGCTGAGGCATGCATGCTCGCATTGATGCGCAATCAATGCATGTGTGCACATTTTTATACATTAAAGGAGATGCAGAAAGTCTTTTCCAAAATAGAGCTATGAAGTCCATCTCTTGCGTAAAGTTAGCTTTGAGCCATGTCACAGATACAGTTAGACTATTGTACTTTAAAGGACAAGTCAAATAAAAAATTGGCTGTGTTAGCTTGTGGGCTTTATCAATCATAAAGGGTTAAGCAAGCCAACACCTTAGTTTGAGTAGCTTCATTGCCTTTTTTTTTTTTTTGTTTTTTGTTTTTTTGTTTTTATAATTTCAACATCATTGATAAATATTCATGATGGTGCTATAAAACAAAGTTTAAATTAACATAGGTAAATTTTATGATGCTTTTGACTCTGTATAAATGGTGCTATAAATAACCCAAATTCTAAGGATGCTGTATAAGGGCAAAAAGAGTCAAAGGTGTTGTTTGCTGGAGTTGGATGATAAAGATTGAGATTTTATTTTTTTTTAAAAAATTAATAGAAAGCATGATAGTTGAACCCTATAATCTATTGTAAGGCTTTATGCAAACACTCTTCTTCCATTTAATTAATTTTGAGACTGCTTCTTATATTAATTTTTACTTGCAATCCTCATTAATCTCTATTCATAGGCTAGTATTGGAGACATAAGTGACATAAAAGGTGTGCAAAGATAGGGCCACATCCCGTCTTATTCTATGCTAGATATTTTACTTGCTCACCATGGACATATTGCATTTGTCCCTTCTATATGTGAGAAAGATTCAAGCATGCACTGCTTATATCTGAATACCCTAGACTTATAAAAATCATGACCTGATTCTTGAAGGTAAATAAATTATTCCTGGCATCGAGCAAATTTTGTTTTAGCCATGAGAGAAGCCTTGCTTTTAATTGATTGCAAAAGTAGAAGCTCTCCATATGGGGTTCTTTGATTCGGCTGAACTTGGAGATGAGCATTGATATCATATATTCCCATATAATTCTAATGGCCAACTAAATCAACGCACCACAAGACAGTCCATATGCTCCCCATTTAGCACCCTGGTTATGTTAGATTGCAGTTCCAACCAAACAGCAAATCGAAAACTAATATTTTATCATCTATGGGTCCTGATAATGAGGGACACTGCCAAGGAACACTTAATAGGATTTATATTAATTATCTTTTAATCTTTCTAATAAAACTTAAAATCTTTTTCTTTATGAACTATAGTATTTAATAGGGTTTATATTAAAATCATTGAAATTTGAAAGGATTATAAGATTTCACTTGAAATGGACTAAATAGATTATTATTCATCATTAATTTTACTATTATATTGTCACTTTTAAGCACAAGCATAAAAACATGAGCTTGTAGAAACTTGAGTAAATTTTATTTACTCGTCCTAGCACGATTTCTACTGCACGGACAAGGCACAAGCCCCATGCCATGATGCCCATTGTCCTTATCATCCAATTTATGAATAGCCAAATTAATCAAGAAAGAAACTTCAATATAGAGTTTTTAAAAATAAATAAAATAATATAATATCAATTTTTTTTTTAAGAAAGAAATTTTAAGCTTTATCGGGAAGGTTAAAATATAATTGGTATAAACCTTATTAAACATTGCTTAATGAGTGCCTCAGAACACTCGTTAAAAAAAACCTATGCGTGAAGAAAATGGATGGTCATTATCTTATTCAGGAAGTTGAGAGTTGGATTGGTTACAAGTGTATTTTTAAAAGGCTGTTTGAAGTGAGAGAGATCAGTTAGCCATGATAATTCTTTATTTTTACAAATAAAAGATTCATAAGAATCAAAATTAATATTCCTTCTTTGTTAATATTTTATTCTTAAAATTAAAAGACAATAAGATTTTCAAAAATAATTTTTTCCATTTCAAACATAGAAACTTAATATATTGTTCAATTTACCGAAAAACCTATATGGAAAATGTTTATTCCAAATAGCCTATGCAAATTTTTGAGTAAATTGGTAATTTTTATATTTAAAGTATAACAAATTATTCTTAAAAATCTTATTTGCTCTCAATCTGGAATAAAAGATTACCAAAAGGAGGGGTGTTAATCTTTGATTCTCATGGTTCACCAAGCTATCAGGCTTAAAGTCTCAAGAAGCTACCATAACCATTTTAAAAGACATCAGTGGGATCATCAAACCCTCCAGGAATAGTATATATATATATATATATATATATATATATATATATATATATATATATATATATATATATATATATATATATATATATATATATATATATATATATATATATATATATATATATATGATATTGTATATATATATATATGATATTGATTTTTCAAAAAGATCAGCTCTATTTTTGTTTAAGGTAAGGTTCTTAATTACGATGATATTAATCAAACTTGCAAGCATATATACTTTTTAACTGAATGAAGTCCTTCGATCATAGCTTTTTCTGCAGAACTAATGGTCAGAAATACTTACTTAAAAATATTTCTTCGATGTTAATTTGGTCATGCATGTAAAGTTTAGCGACGTTTGGTTTGCAGGATGACTCTCTTGTTGGGGCCTCCGGGATGCGGTAAAACCACTTTGTTGCGAGCACTGGCAGGAAAACTAGACAAATCTCTCAAGGTTTTATATTTTGGTTTATTCATGATCTGATTGTCAACAAATAATAAGGACAGAAGTCACCCACTTGCAATATTCACAAGATCGATCATATATAATAATTAATCGCATTCACATAATTTTCCTCAAGCATATCTGTTAACCATTATCGATTTCAACCCGGTAAGCCATGAACTGTACATGGTAT
Organism: Calamus simplicifolius; assembly: GCA_900491605.1. Taxonomy (NCBI): domain Eukaryota; kingdom Viridiplantae; phylum Streptophyta; class Magnoliopsida; order Arecales; family Arecaceae; genus Calamus; species Calamus simplicifolius. The sequence goes on along the minus strand of UESW01004437.1, from coordinate 315,998 downwards.
CTTAACCAGCTTCATGACACATGCATGCCACACAACTGAAAACTTTGTTCAATCTCTATTTATTTTATTCTTTTGAAAGAAGTGTCTATGTACCTACAGCAGCACTCCTGATGCTTAATCAACTGATGAGGGCTATGGCAACAGTTCAGTTTCCCATGCAGCTGCTATATTAGATGTCATTGTATGACAGATCATTCAAAATTATCATTAGATCGACATACATGCATACATACATATGCATGTATGTATGTATATACAAACACCAAGTACGCTAGCTGCTATAACCATTGCTATGCTGCACCAATCACCTAATTGTTTTATTTCTTTTAAAAGAAACACCCATGATCCATCCAAAACAACACTCTGATTCGTGACCTGCTACTGAAGTTTAGCATTTTAATATTTACAAAAGCTAGCTCAGTTTCCGGCTCAGCTACATTAGAAATTATTATTATGACAAGTCAATCAAAATCATCTTCAGATAAATGCGCGCGCGCACAGATATATATTGCATATCAGCTGAAATTTCTGATAGGGAGAATGGCATAAACTTATAACCATTCCTTGAATAAACACTAAAGCTATGTTGTCTAGAAGAGGATATCATCAAGGTTCACAATCTCTGTACCAAAATCTTGTACATAGACCATATTGGTACAATGTTGGTACAACTTGTACGGATGTTAGTTATGTGTATCAAGACTTGGCACGCTCCATGTATTGACTACAGATGCAGTTAATTTTTGGTATCATAACCTCTTCCCACATGGATGTCCATAAATGTTGTGGCTGTTGCTATTTAAACCTGATAATACAAATATATGATCAAAGCACTACTGTTTCTACTATCATTGCGATCAACCACTACAGAAGGTAATTGTCCTTCTCAAAAATGCGATGACTTAATGCATGGGCGCACCAAAATGTGGGATGCTCTGTTCTCCTTGACTCTAAAGCCTACTTAATTACTGAGGAGCTGGCTCTAAATATTCTCTGCCTATGGAGTTGAAATTTCTACATATCCTAATACATGGATATGTGGCACTTGCATTGCATTTCCTATTATACCGGACCTTGTATTAAGTGAAAATAAGCTTTCAATTTACACAACATAATGAAAGAATCTGTGCTTATTATTACTTACATGGGCAGGTATTCTAGTGATCCATGTTCTTGTGGTTCTGCATGTACTCTTATCACATTTCCTAATTTGCAATATGTTGTTGTCCAGGATAAGTAGCATGCTCAGCAGTGGCAAAAGGAAGAACATATTGGAAACAGTTCTGGTAAGAGGCTTCATGTGTTGGAGCATTCATTGATCAAATTAATGCTTGTTTCTCGGGAGAATATTGCAATAAGAGTTCCACAGAGAACCAGGTATTGCGGTTGAACAAATTTCATGTTATATTCTCCCGTACCATGTTGACCTTTCCACCGTTGTATGGTGAAAGAAAAACTAATAGCATTTCAAATAAAGCAATATTTATATCATAAGGGCATGTGTGGTTGTCGTAAAATGGTGGAAGCAGAGAAAAGCAACTTCCGTGGAAAGTCACCACAAACTTCAGGAATTTGGTCCAAAGTTGATGCACGGATGTCGTTTTTTCCGCCCCAAGGACAAGCTAAGGGACAGGGCAAGTGCCTTCAGTGGTTCGTGTGAGTCAGGCTTGTGCCAGCCATTGGCGCATATATATGCAGGGTTATACTGAACCTGAGACTGAGAGGAGAACCCGCCAAATATCTGAAAGCATTAGTTTGTAGTGGACATCCCATACAATAAAAGCCACTCAATCTAGGTTTGATAAGCTAAACGGCATAATGAGACACAAACCTGACTACCTTGAAAACATCCAAAAGTTGTCCTATTCCTATATGCCCATTTTTCTTATAGATATTCTTGCTGTTCAATAAAATTCATTGCTACTGTTTGCATTTGCCAGGGCATTTCTGGGGTTCCACAGATAAAAGATAACCACAACCCAGCTACATGGATGCTGGAAGTAACCACAAATCTACGAAAAGTCATCCTTATTCAAGTGAGTAATAAATATTCATATGCATTCATAACCATCTAAACTGCATGCATCCATACATGTAATAAAATAAAACATGTGTGTGTATCAAAGATACACTCATTACTGAGCAAATTATCATGGGACATGCTGCAACTTATTTTGGAAAAGATAATAAGGATGTATAAATATTAGCATTGTCATTCCCGATTATGAGCGTACCAGGTGGTTTGATATTTTTTTTTTTCTTTTATATTGCAGGGACAACAAAGAACTAGTTAAACAGCTGAGCACACCACCACCAAATTCAAGAGACCTAAATTTCCCAACACTTTTTCCACAAAAAGGTTGGGAGCAGCGCAAGGCTTGCCTATGGAAACAATACCTGTCCTATTGGAGAAGTCCTTCATATAACTTGATTAGAGTAATAGTCATGCTTGTCTCATCTGTGGCATTAGCAGCATTGTTCTGGAAGCATGGAAAGACATTGTAAGTCCTCATTTTATTGATGTATTTGGTGCATCATGTTTTGGTAACTATCATCTAAATGACAATGCAAAATCTTAAAGCTATATTTATGTAAAATTACACAATATTCCAATCTGACAGCAGACTGAACTGAAAACCATGGTAGAAGAGCAAATATACTTTCTTTTTTCCAGCTCTAATGTGCATTTCATAGTAAAAATAAAACAACACAAAGTGTTTAAGAGACCAAAATCTATGATTTCTTTGAATGTTCATATGTATGCTCAAGTTTTTCCAATATACGGCAAGAAATAATCACAATAGGAGGCAAGGTATCTGCAAAAAAATTTCATCCTTTCAAGGAATATGAGTCCTCTTTGAGTAGTTAGATGACTACACGCACTATAGTTAATTTAAGCTTAAAAGTTGATATGGCTAGTGCAAGGTTTCGCATCCTAACAGTAAACCTTCAAGGGCTAAAGAATCTGAGATGAAAAGAAAACCATACCCTAGATACTCAGGATCTTGTCATGTTGTGAAGAAAGTCCACAGCTTCTTTCCTATGGATGCATTATGTTTCTCAGCATCTTCATCATAATCTACAAAAACTCTATCTTCCCCACTCAGCCCGCTCAACTCCACCATGATGTCACATCACTGTCCACGTTAGCATATGTTTCCTCCGTTTCAAATTGTCAAAAAGAAAACTAGTAACTCAGGTCAATTGGCATATTATGCATATTAACTTGGAAAAAAATAGTAATATAGCCAGCCCAATGTCTTGAAGTAGCTGAAAAATAGATGAAAAAAATGACATGACCCATAAACTGTCACAGTGAGAATAATACAATACTTTTGTGAGTAATGCATGCCTAAACAAGAATAAACAAAAAGTTCTCTACTCTTTCCTTCTTAAATGTTTAGAAATGCCACTGACATGCAGAATTAAATCACTTACCTGACACCTAAATCGTAACATTTGATGAGTATTTAGCAAGTGCTATGCACAAGCCTTTTCAAGGCAAGTGAAAGAGGAACAAAATTGGACACTAGATAGGGAAAATGAAAGAAGCTTGTCCTGCGAAAAAAGAGAGAGGAGGGGAGTGGGGAAGCACAAGGCATGTGCTCCCTCCAGTTGTGTTGACTATGCTGTGAAGGCTTCAAAATTATGGCATCTGGTTTCACATGTCTACCTCTTAGAATTCTCATATCTAGACAACTAAACATGGGTAAATTTTTCAGGCCCCCCCAAAAATAATATTATGTAAGATACAATATGACGTTGGCAATCCCTCTGCAAGGTTTACAATAACAGCTGTTATAATGTCATTAGTCTTAACAGTTTCAGCCCCCCCCCCCCTCTGTCACGTTATACATAAAATAGTAGAGGAAAAACCAATGGCAGTCATTACAGGTAATCTAGCATTATAACAGTCCACAACATTTAAAAAAATCAAAGTTTCCAACCAGTTTCCCCTCGAAAAGAGTTTGCACCACTGATAAAGTCATAATTGTTTATTAGGTGAAAGTAATTGAAAAACAATGACATTATTTTTTTCATTATTGTCCATTATTTTCCATTATAACCATTATAAGTCTTAATGGTTTCAGTTGGGGTCTGTCATAATGGAATAATGTCATCATCAAAACCCTGCATCTATTTTGAGAAGAAATAGCAATAGCCAATTAAGAAAAAAAATAAGCGAGAAGATACAAAGCATTCCTAACAATGCCAAAGTGGTCAGTATGCATGCCAATGCAATACAAAAGTGACAGCAAGAAGAAAAGTAAAAAACTTTATCTGGACAAGCTTTTGAGACAGCTCACAAACTTCCATGATTTCTTCCACTATGGATTTCTGCAGCATATGTGATGTTTTCTTGTTATCACCATCAATACCAGATGAAGGTTCAACAGCTGGTTCCCGTATAGAAGTTCCTTCATCATTGCCACCTTTCATAACCTCATTTTCAGTTGACTGTTGAAGGCTTCCTATCTTGCATTCTTTAGTCTGATCAAAGATTGTTTGGGCTGCTACAACAGTGCCCATACTAGCACAACATTTAGATACAAATTTCTAGCATAAGTCTCTTGTTATACAATTCAGAAAAATAAAATGCTCAAAAATAGAAAGCGAAACTATAATGTGGAATCTACAAGCAAAAACTTTAAATTCAAGCACATGGATGCACCTACAGAAAATTAATCAAGGGAGATCAAAAAGCAAACTTAGATGAATGAGAGCAGAGCATGAGCAATGAATCAGGCTCGGTTGACAAAATGAGCCTCAGCCTAGCTAGCACAAGGGCAGTTCAGTTCAGGCAAAATATCAATTTCACAGACATGTAACAGGTCAAAATATTTAATATACCTAATATTGCTTTCATGAGTAGATCTAGGCAGAAAATCAATGAGTTAACTGATCCTGAGCTGATGGGTACAGTCAACTCTATAAAAGTAATATCCTTTACAGTAAGTTAGAATAATCTATAATCAGTCTTAGTTTTCAAAGAGCTAAGGGAAGAACCAAACTAAGCCCCTAAAATTTGAGGCCAAACAGAACCAGCCAATGCATGATTCAGCTTAGCTTGTTAATACCCCACATATCAGTCTAGCCAAATTTTTTTTTAAAAAAGGCTTAAAATCATGAAAATATTCTTACCAAAAAAAATAATAAGTAAATCTTGAAACAACATAACAGTTGTCTATGGATATGTAGCTTACCTTGTAGAGCACCGAAATTGTAGCACTTCTCTCCAAGAGTCTGAGTTCCAGGAGCTGAGATTTGATGCCTCTTTCGACACCCACTAAGCAAAATACTGTCCGAACGCGTTTCACTATCCTCTGCATCTAGCTCCCCAATTGACGTGTCAGATGTGAAAATGAGCCGTCTCTTCATCTCGAACTTGTTGCCACCATATCAGCATGAACAGAATCTCCTTGGCTTTCCTCTTGGATGTTTAGAGAATCATTTGTCACACCATTTGGAGGACCATCGTTCTTCTCTTCAGAAGCTTCCCCAAGTATAGCTTTGGCATCTTCAACAACTGCCTTAACAGAGTGTGTTCTCCTGATACCTTTAGGCCTACTTTTCTTGCCAGGTTGGCGCCATCTCTGTTTTGATTGTTCAGGCTGGGAATCATTTTTAGGAGGCATGGAAGATCCTCCCTTTCATTTGTTCATTGACAAAGGGAATGATCTGCTCACCTTCCAACTGGATATCAGTGGAATTATCTGCTATTCCAAAAAACAACTCTTGATCATCACCAGCTTTAACTAATCTTTCTGATTCTTCATTTTCCCTGACTCCACTATCCAATTGCACCCTCTGGGCATCAGAAGTGCCAAAATGAAGGCCCGTACCTGAGGAGGTATTTCAGCATTCTTATCTTTCAGATGCTTTTCCAAATCTAAAGTTGGTGACTGAAAATCTGCATCCTTAGTCTCTACTAGGAGAAGCTCAAAATCAGTCACTGTCACCCCACATTTTTGCAGACCTTACACTGCTCAGCTAAAGCTAGGAAGCATTCTTTTTCTTGATAAATTGTTCTCTTTGATCCTTCAGATTCCTGCTAAGCATACATAGAGTGTCAATATCCTTTTGAATCTCAAGTTGGTCAGATTCCAGTTTTTTTGTGTGTTTGGAGAGCTCTTCTTTTTCCCTCTCTAACTGATCTTGTTCCACATTCAACTTTCGAAGTTTAGACTCATTTAGATTTTTTACAGAATTAATTTGGTTTAGTTCTTGATCTCTCCACCTATTAAACTGGCTCTCTTTCTCCTGCAGCTGCTTCTCCATATCCTCCTATTTTTTCTGCATATCCATCTCAAGCTCATGCTTACGAAGCTCAAGCTCCCAAGCAATATCAGCACGACCTCTCTCAAGCTCCTCAAAAGCATTTGACTTCTCAAGCTCCATTGCGCTCTCAAAAGTTTCTTTCTTTAGTCTAAGGTCTTCTAACTCCCTCTGAATATCAGCTTTTGCTGCTAGTACCTCATTATTTAACATTTCCTCCTCATTGCGTTGCCATTTCTCAAACTTTTCCCTTTCATCATTGACTTTCTTTACCTATGCTTCTAACTCAACTTTGTTCTCATCCAATACATCCCAATCTTTCTCGAAATTCCCCCTTAGTTCTCTCAAATCCTCTCTTTCCTTGAGAAGTGACTCTTTGGTTATTCTGCAATCCTCAATCTCTTGCTTCAGTTTTGTTTGCAACAGGAGATGGTGTTCCCTTTCTTCTTTGGTAACTTTAAGAATTTCCTTCTCCTTGATCATCTGCTGCTTTGCTTCTTCTATTATTGCCTTCAAATTCTCTAGTTCATTTATAGACTTATTGAGATCTTGCTTCTCTCTGCCTAGCTGCTGCTTTTCTTCCTCCAACTTCTTCTCATCAATTTTAATAGATTCCTCCCAATTCTTTAAAGCTTTTGATTTTGCATCAAGGTCTTTCTCTTTCTGCTTCAAAATTTGCATCTTATTCTTCACATCCTGATCTATTTCAAGAATTTGTTCCTCTTTACAGTCAATTTCAATTTTCTTCTTGTCCACAGCATCAAGTTTGCCCTTCATCTCATCATCAAAGCACTTTCTCCTTGCTCCAATTCCAATTCAAACTTCTGTTTCTTGGAATTTAAAGCCTCATTGTGATCATCAAGAAGCTTTTGTATCTCCACCTTCAATAGGACAAATGATAACATCAGCTTATCAAGTCTAATAAAGAGGAACATCATAATTACATAGAAAATGACAGAGTTAAGGAAAAAAACTTAAGGCTCAAGATCAAACAAATCCAAATGAATGAAAATCCTCAAAACACATGACAAAAGAAAGTCTGCAATTCAAAGAAAATAGTAGCCAGAAGATCTAGACTAGACCAGATCTCTCCCTTTTTTACCTTTTATCTTCCCTACTCTACATTTCAAGATTTAAAGGCCACTAAGAAATTTAAAAGGTTTGATGGATATTGCACTAAAATAATAAGGTTAGTAAAACCCTACAGCCAAAATTTTCACCTAATATAATAAAACTTATTCTGAACCATCTGATTTCAGATTCATACAAAACATGTCAACAATTCCCCGCTTGCTTTATTGTTTTCTTCTATGTTTTCTCATATACCTATTCACTGACCTCTTTCTTAAGTCATAATAATCAAAAATTCATATCCCAATATTCAAACGATGCAAACTAAGATACAGAACCCAACATCTATCAGGTCATCAAAAAGTTCAATTATTAGGAGTTCTAGACCTTTAAAGATAAACACTTACTCTTTCTCTAGCATTCAGCTTTTCTTCTATTGCAAACAACTCCTTTTCCTTCTTCTCCAAATTCTTGAACTTAATAGTTGCTTCCTGAAATAAAAAATGTAAAAAAAATAACAAAAAGAAGCAAATGAAAAAACATAACCGGTTTAAAGAAGCCAACCTTCTCTTTAGAAGCTAAAGCTTTTTGTCTATTACTAATGTCATCTTCTTTCTCTTTTAGCGAATTCCTAGCAACCTCAATCATTTTTCATGCTTCTTCAAGCTCTTCTTCTTTCTTCTAAAGAACTCTATCAGTTTCATTTGCCCTTTCCTCTCTATCGTTGATGGAACACTGCCCCTCAAGAAGCCTCTTTTGACTCTTTTGTAGATTCTTTTCCCACTCTCTCAAATGTTCTCTTTGCTCATCAAGATCCTTCTTATAAGTTTTTTTTCTAAATATCATAAAATGCAATTAAAATCACAACCAAAAAAAGAAGTGATCAAAAAGTATAGCAACTGCAACACTATACACACACACATATATATAAAATCGAGAACGGACATGCAAATAAGAGAGAGAGAGATAGAGGAGGGAGGGGCATACTCGGCATTTAAAGACAGATAGTCTTTGTGAAGTTTATGCTCATGAGCCTCCACATCAACTAATTTTCTATCTATCTCTGAACTCTTTCGACTTGCCTTAGCAAGCTTGACATCTGCAGAATGTAGCTTTCCTTCAATCTCAAAATATTTTTCTTCAAGACTGGCCTCCAGAGCATGAGCTTCAGCCAACTTCTTATCTGATATATACTTAACTTCCACAATTTCACCATGCATCTCACGCAAAGCTTTCTCAAGCTGCATATATCTCACCATTCAGATAAAATGAATGAAAAAAAATCATGGAAGAATTAAATATGATGACAGAAATAACAAAAGATGATACATCCAAACAGAAGAGAAAAAGATGGAAATCAATAATAACAGAAAAAATCCAGTATCAAAATTTATACTACTAAATGCTCCTCAAAAGATGTAAATAGTTTCTGCACACTTATGCACATGTTTGTATGTTTGTACAACAATCACCACCACAAAGTCTTAAACTCAAACTAGTTGGGATCGGCTATATAAATCCCTTCTCTCCGTTCTGCTCAGTTTAGAGTCAAATTTCTAAAGACGCAAAGATATTAATTTTTTTATTACTTCCTTCTATATAATTTTTAGTTTATCTTTATCTTTTTATTTCTTTTACATATATCAAATCACTCATTCATACCAGTGCATTGCTACATCAACATTGCAAATATCCAAATTCCAAACTATTAACTCTTGCTTTTCTCAATTTGTCCTCAATTGATGCTACCTTCATCTTTTTACGAATAACTTCATTTCTTATTCTATTTTTTTGTTGCATTATCATGCATTCATCTCAACATTCTCGTTTCAGCCACATTCATCTTGTGTAATGTAACTTTCTAACCACCAAACATTATGTACGATAAAGCATAACCGATCTTGCGACCATCTTATAAAATTTTTTCTTCAACTTAACAAGCATTATACAATCTCATAATATTCCAATTGCACTTCTATTTTATCCCTTATTTTAATCCTATAGAAAGCATCATCCTCAATCTCTCCATCCTTATGAATATTGATTTTAAATATCGAAAAGATTACTTTTAAGAACCCCATAATCCTTAATTTTTACTCTATCCTCATATCTATTTCTTATAGTACTAAAATTACATTTCATATATATTATCTTTGACTTATTTAACCAAAAACCTTTATATTGTAATGTACTTCTTGATCAACTTCAACCTTATTTTCATCTACTACTATTATCTCATCTATAAATAACATGCATTATGAAATATCATCCTAAATATGCCTAATAAGCTATCTATAACTATAACTAACGTAAAAAGGTAAAGGCTAAGAGCAAATACTTAATATAAACCTACAATAATTAAAAACTCATTAGTATTGCCTAATAAGCTTACACTAGCAACAGCTTCATCGTACGCATTCTTTATTACGTTATATCTAATGGGTGTTCATTTCTTTTGTAACACCCACCATAAAACTTTTCTAAGGACTTTATTATATACCTTCTCTATATTAATAAAAATTATATGAAGATATTGTCTCTTTTCACTATACTTCTTCATTGACCTCCTAGAAAGAAGAATGGCTTACACAGTCAACCTTCATGACAAAAAACCAAATCGACTCTAAAATTTTTGTATTACATCTTAACTTATGATTAATTATTCTCTCTTAAAGTTTCAAAATATGAATCGTAAATTTAATACCATAATAGTTAGAACAATTTTGAATATCATATTTATTCTTGTAAATTGGTACTATAGTGCTCACACACATGCACATATTTGTATGTGTATGTAAATGTGTGCGTGCATGCATAATTATATGATACATACATATACATACATGTAAGGTTCACGATCTCGATATCAGATCCCAATCTGATACCAATTTGGTATCGTATTAATACGTCTAGTATAAAATTGGTTCAACATATCGAGACTTGGTATACCCCCTATATAGGCTCTCGATATAGTATGTCTGATACAAGGCAATACATACAAATACGGCATACCATGCCTACAAGTGAATGTATGTATGCATGAATTCATTAACTTAATAAACTTTAGAAAGCATCCTACACAATACAATATTAAATTCAAACCAAAACAAGATGATGGAACACATAATAACTAAGTAGAGGCTCGACTCTGACTTTCACTTCTTTCTAATCATGCCTTGAAGAACTTCAAGCCACAAAGAACATTTATGGATCAAGAATCTTCTTAACTCATCACAATCCTCTCTTCAATATATGTAGAAAGAAAAAAGGGATAAAGATAGACCAAAAAATTACATAGGAGAAAGTAATAAAGAAAGACTTGCTATCTTTACATCTGACAAAAATTATGGCTCTAAACTAAGCAGAATGAAAAAAAAAGATTGTTATAGCCTACGCCAACCAGTTTAAGATTAAGACTATGCCATTGTCATCATTATTATTATTGCTATAATCTTCTCTTCATCAACACCTAAAGTAAAATCTCCCTAGAAGACCGAGTCCAAAGTAAATGCATGAATGCAAATAAGCTCTAAAATCTGATACTGATCCATGTTTCAATGCAGATATTCTTAATTGTAAACATGTTGATGCACTTGAAAGTCAAATATTTAAGCCTCAAAAGTAGAAAATAGGAAAAGGAAGATGGAATGAAAAGGAGCAAAGGCTTAACAAAAGCATTCAGTATTTCATCCTCAATCTCTCTAGGACAGCCACACCATGAAATATACAAGCCATATTTGCACAATCCCTGAATACATTTGACCTAAACAATCGATAACTAAACCAACCCTGATCATTAAGCAGAATTTACAACAAAAGAAATATGAAAAATGAGATAGCAAATTTAATGTCATAAGCATCCCTTGAAGCCAAGATAACTGGGTCTAAATCAATTCGTTAGATGCACTTAATACATTCATTGGTACGTCCATGAAGGCACTAAAAATCATATATATAATTAGTTGAACTCCCAGCATACAGGTTTTGGCACAAGAAGTTGCAGCTATTATGAAATTCAAAACTGTAAAAATTTTAAAATTAAATTTTAAAATAAAGACTCATGTAGCCTAAACCAGCAGATAGCCTTGGACACATCAAGGTCCCTCCAAGCATTCATCTTCATAAGGTGATTGTGGTGGTAGTGGTGGCTGTAGTAGTCATCGTAATAATAATAACAATAATAATAATAATAACTACAATGGCAATAATAAGCCCCTTGGGTTTGATCCTTTCCATGATTACTTGTTCAGGTCTTTCAGGTTATACACAGTCTCTAATCATACAACTCTTACATCATTATTTGTCCTTGATTGAAAAATCAACAACTCTTCGCTAATGACATTTGAGTTCTAGCACTATCCTAAAGTTCATCTCAGCTCTAACTCGTGCATGTGAATAGGCATATCCTTTCCTGATGTATATGTTATAAATAAAAGAATGTATACGCAACATAGGCTTCGAAAGGTTAGGCCAAAATGGTTTTACTTATGTAGCTCCAAACTTGCAAGGAAACCATTTTGCAAGAGACGTCACCACATTTAGTGCATGAATAAAGCAAATCAAATAGGACATGACTCTCTTAAGGGTTCCACAAATCTCAACAAAGGCAATTCATTGAGTCACTTAAATAATAATTGCTATGGAAGTTTATGAGGTACAAGGTTTCTATGAAACAACTAGCCTTCACAGCCATAGACCTAGACACCGCTATTAGTCCACCCATGTACTCCAGGAAAGCTTCTTTATCCATTGACCACCACACCAAAGAATCAAATGATTAGCAAAGAAATGGTGCCACCAATAATGTTATTCAAGCAATAATATACAATTTCACACTCATAAATTGCAAAATCCTGCTTTCTCTAGGAGAATGCAAGGTACCAAAATCAGGGAACTCATGAACCATGACAGATGACCTTATATAGCATCCAGACACACGGCAAAATATAGATATCTAAACCAAAGAACTCCAACAGCCTGCAATTCCATATATGAGCTAGTTTAATTCAGAGGAAGACTCAAAATATTACATCAAGCATTTCAAGACAAATTCTGCATGGAGATTCTGAACCCATAATTTGTTGAATTTTTCCTAAACTATATTAAAAAATTTAATAATGCCATGCAGCAGCAGTCTTAATTCTCAATGGAGACTTACCTACCAAAATAACTTTTTAACAAGCATCTTCAGATTAGTCACAAGCATTCCTTTATTTTCAGAAGTTTCTATGTTCGATACATAATGAATAAACATTATCAATGGACATATCTAGAAGAGGCACTTCTTTCACTATTTTTATTTGTTCTTATAAACCTTTTCTCATGGTAGTCCTCTAAAACTTAAACAGTTAAAAATTTCTACCAACAAGACTAGTTTGAACAATCAATACAGAGAAGTGAGGACATTCAACAAAAAGTTTAGTGAAAATTTTAAAAAATCTTTCTTTAAAACAAGTTGACCTTCGAAGTTTTTAAGGCTAAGAAGCATTAGTCGATATGTTTCTAAGAGTAGAGACGATTAACCATGCGATTAAGCAAAGAAAGGAGACATGCCATAGAAGATGACAACAGTTATGACTGTAAAATTGAAAATATAATACCATGATATTCCAAATACACCATAATGCAGGGATGGAGCTAAATAATTGACTTTATAACTCTAGATACCAATAATAAATCAGCGAAAAATAATAATAAAAAAATAACTACTGCCAATGTACATCTGCAACACACTGCTTCTCAACCTCCAAGGCCTTCTGCAGGTTTTCTTTTGCTTTTCATATTCCGATATAGCTATCCCGTACGCAGCCTGTTTCCGCTTTAGAATCTCCTATGCTTCTGCAAATCCTTGTCTGATTTCTTCATATTTAGAAGTCCATTTCTTTTTCTCAATTAGCAAAAGTCCATATTATATTGGTATTCATGAAGCTGTTAATAAAAAAATAGGGTTAACAAAATTGTTACACCAAACAGAAACAAAATGAAAGGAATCAAAATCAAGTATAAATGCTAATGAAAATTATAGTCCAACTACAGATCATAAGAACAAAGTCACAATGATTAAAAAGTTGTCTTCAATGGATGAAGAGCTCAGAACAGAAGAAAGGAACATCAAGAGCGATGAAGCAGCTCCTAAATGAACTAAACAGCTTCCGGATGTAGACGCAAGCAATTAGACATGACAATGGAAACACTTCTAGGCAAGCATATTGCAATGCTATTGAAGAACCAAGAAATCAGACACAAAAACATAAATGTGTAGCCAGAACAAATAAACATGATACATCATGTCAAACTGCAGAAGGCAGCTCGCAATGATTGATATGCAAAGAAAAAAATATAAGCAATCACATTCAATATAATGTTCATCTTCACATATTTTAGCAATAAAAGGAATAAAATAGAAAAGGTGTTTACATCATCATAATAAAAAAGGTGCCCATGTAATCAGTCTAGATTAACTATGGATTATAATACACTCAGAATTATGTTGTGCCTTTTTTTTATTTTCTTGATTTATTGTACATTTTCCCTTACTTTGCAATATCTATAAAGAAAGAAAGAAATTCCAAATGGACATGCACCTCACCTCTTAATGGCATTAAATTCAATGATAAGAAAGAATGAAGTAAAATTTCCACTACTCTCCTCAAAGGCCCTTTGGTGCGGGCACCAAGATCAAGCAGGGGATTCTTAACCGTCTGTGGATATCTGATTAGCTATGATTCAAGTCTTGAGTTGAAAATAAAGTTTAGTTTATTTTGAGTCTCGTTCAGTTCATTTTATTCTAAATCGAGTCCTATACAGTTCGGTTTATTTTAATGTGAGTCTTGTAGTAAGTTCATCAGCTTACAAAAGGAGACATCAGTATTGGAGCAGAAGACAAGACCATCACAGTCAGACAGGGCAGCTGCTAAATTTAAGTTGGTGCCACAGCTACTTCAAGCAACCCACATGCCACCTAGCAGAGCAAGCAACCTTCCCGATCTGGATGATCATTTTCCTCATCTGGCCGATGCCGATTTTATGCCAAATTAAGCTGCCACTGATTGCATCTCAATCATATCTAGAAGATCACTGTCTCATCTGGATGCTACAGATTTCATGCCAAATCAGCTGCCGCTGATTGCATCTAGAAGATCACCTTCCTCATCTGGAAGCTGCAGATTTCATGCCAAATTAAGCTGCCGCTAATTGCATCTCAATCATATCTAGAAGATCACCTGCTTCATCTGGACGACACAGATTTCAAGCCGAATCCAGCTGCCGCTGATTGCATCTAGAAGATCATATTCCTCATCTGGACGCTGCAGATTTCATGCCAAATTTGATTAGGACGCCTTTTTTTTCTTTTCTCTCTTTTCATATCTGTATTTTCTTGGGCCCCAAGTCTCTTGCTCTATAAAAGAGACCCTCTTGTATGAATGATGTATATTTTGTTATTAATCAATCAATCCAAGTTTTGAGTTATTGTGATTTTTGTTAATTGGTTCTCTGGTGCTCTTGTTTCCCTCCTCCTGCGCGTGCTAACATCCCAAGTCTCCAGGAGAAACCCTGGCCACCACCTTTGTCTTCCAATAGTGGATGCCCAAGAGCCCTTGGCCGGCCTTCCCTTTTCTCTACTCCTTTCTTGTCTCTTTGCCTCTATTCTAAATTTTCTCTATTATTCTTTATCCCTTGTATGGTGATCTTGCAGATCCCTCAGTAGCCACAAATCTAGGATTCAAGGTGATCATCATCCAGGTCAGCGGATACTTGGCCGCAGATCCGTGGGCTCAAGGCTTGGTCATTTAGGGCGCATCCGCAAGGCAGAGCAACCCCTTCAACACTTTGATCTTTCCTCTCTTGCCAAGTACACCCCTCTAATCTACTAGTAACTTTATTGTAGGAGAGCAAGCCCTACCGGGGCTTCTTAGCCTCGACCATCCTTTTTCCTTATTTTTTAGGAACTATTTCGCGTGCGGATTTACTATGAATTTTTCTGAATCCCTCTTAGGCTATTACTTTGGAAGAATAATCAACTGCAATTATTAATCATTAAAAAATAAAAAAAATTACTTGCATGCGAATTGGTCCTGCATCAGTTTGGTATCAGAGCATAGTTAGGGCTTAATTTTAAGTCACATTATTATCAGTATATCATCTGTTAATTGAATTGTTTCTGCCTGTATGTACATCAAAAAATTACAAAATTTATTCTCTAAATTATTATAATTTAAAGTATTTTTATTATTTTTAAGAATTTAATTCAATCTGTGAATTAATTGCATGCCTGATTACTCATTAAAAAATATAAAAATTCTTGAGATTTTGTTAATTTTTGAGGATTTAATTCGATCTGCAAAAAAATTTCTGGATTAGGGTTTGTGTTTTACATGTCATTCATCTGCATTAAATTACTCTTAAGGGCTTTCATTGATGTCAGATAAGGGAGGGATTGAGACCCCTTCCTTGGCCCAAAACAACCACCAGTGCATTCCGATCCCAAGCCTCTAATCTAAAACTGAGTAGTAACTTAATTGACATTTGCCCTAGAGGGCTAGGGACACCAACAGTCGGTTTAGTGTACTGAAGGAGACTAGTACAAATCAATCTGGCGTGCTCTGAAATTGGTGTCTAGAAGGGAGGTCAAATGTGAAATGACTTAAGCGGAGTGTTGGGGTTATTCTAATTAGGTACCTGCAATTTGCAGGACGAGCCTCCCCCCTTCCACCTATCACAACTAGCCAATTAAAGAGTTACTGTTAGATTGGCTTGCATTAAGTCAAATCCTTTACTCTGGATGACTAGGTCTAGCATACAGTAGTCCGAGTAAGTTGAGTCTTGTATGCTTGATTGTGCTTGCATGTGCAGTAGATCAGGAGCATCTTTTCGTCCGTCACCACCTCCATTATAGGCTGAACCCATGGCTAATCAAAGCATTGATGATCACTTAAGGATCATCACTGAACAACTAGCCCAAATAAACCAAGACATCAAGTAATCTGAGGCTAGATTAGGGTCCAGGTTCGAACAAGTTGAAACTAGGTTTGGCATCCTAGAAGAAGCCCATGAGCCCCACACTGAGTCTGATCATGAGACCCCACCTCATCCTAGGAGAGCCCAACAGCCTAACCTCTACATAAGGCCAAACCCTAGGAGACCACTTGACCTGATCCAGTCCTAGATGTCCTCCCTAGGAGACCCAATCATGAGGCAGTAGACTAAGAAGAAAGAGCCCTTAGAAGTGTCAGACATGAAGCACCTAATTTCGATGGCTCTATGGACCCTAAGGACTACCTAGATTGGGAAGAAGGGATGGACCAGTACTTTGACTAGTACGACATGTCTGAAGAGCGTAAGTTTAAGTTTGCCAAGCTCAAGTTAGTACGACAGGCTAGGTTATACTGGGCAACTTTAGAGCAAAGGCAATTATTAGAGGGAAGTGACCCCATATTCACCTGGCATGCCATGAAGGCTAGACTTAGGTCTAATTATGTCCCCACATCGTATGAATAGAGCCTATTGGACCAGTGGCAGGGACTAATTCAGGGTAGTAAAACTGTAAATGAATACATCACTACATTCCAAGAGTATACCATGAGGTGTAATATCGTTCAGTCTGAGGAAGTACCCTATCCAAGTTTAGGTATGGCCTAAGGGCAGATATTCAAAGAGAACTCTACCTAAGAAGGGTACATGATTTAGAAGAAGCTTACAAAGTTGCTAAGGATTATGAACGTTTTCAGAGAGGGCCACCCTATCATAGATCAGAGGCTACCAAGAGCCCTAGCCCATATCTAGGATCTAGCCAGGCCTATCCTAGTCGTCCCAGACCTACCCAGTACTCAGACCCCCGCCAGACTTTTTCGAGTCGACCCAACACTAGCCGACCCAGTACAAGCTGAACTGAGTTGAGTCGACCCCAGAATAGTACCCCTATACCCTAGAGAGAGGAGAAGGACAAATCTGTAGAGGTCCAAAGAAATTCCAACCCCCAGATCAAATGCTTTAGATGCAACAAACGGGACATATGATCAGCCATGCCCAGTCAGATCCCTTCATATAGATGAGTTACCTGAGACTGAATCCGAGTCCCTAGTTAAGCTGAGGGAGAGGTCTATGAGGTTGATACCCATCTGATAGATGAGTACGATGGAGAGGAGGAAACATTTGAGTCTGAAGACCTATTAGGAGTGGTTAGATGTATCTTGACCCAGACTCAAACTAAGGACCAGGAAGATTGGCGTAGAACTAACATCCTACAGACTTTTGTTAAGATAGGGGATAAGGTGCTCAAGATCATAGTGGATAGCGGGAGTTGTGTCAATGCCGTCTCTACCAATACAGTTAAGTCATTAGGATTGACCATAGTTCCCCATCCTAGTCCCTATAAGGTCTTGTGGGTAGATTCACCTCTATCCCAATCAAGTCCAGATGCCAAATACTAATCAAATTGCAAAATTATAAAGAAAAGGTCTGGTGCGATGTAATTCTTATGGGTGTTAGTAGTATTATATTAGGTCGACCTTGGCTCTACGATCACGATGCCACCTTGTTTGGTCGATCCAACATCTGCTCTTTTAAACACAATAGGAACAAGTATGTGATACATCCAACTCCACCTAGGGACCCATTCAAGAAAGGATCTAGCAACCTTAAGGATAGCAAGCCAAGAGTTAATCTGATTAAAGCTAAGGAATTAGAAAAGGACATCACTGAGGGTAATCCTGTTTGGATTTTGACCACTAAAGAGATCCATGAATCAGTCCAAAAGGAACAACCCCCAGAAGTAATTGAGATCCTAGAGGAGTTTAAGGATGTCTTCCCTTAAGAATTGCCTGATCAGTTACCATCCCTGAGAAACATCCAACATGCCATTGACCTAATCCTAGGATCCACCCTCCCAAACCTTCCCATTATAGGACGAACCCCACTGAGCATCAAGAACTACAAAAAAAAGTGGGAGAATTACTTAGGAAAGGTTTCATTAGGGAGAGCTTAAGTCCTTGTGCAGTTCCTGCACTATTAACCCCTAAGAAGGATGGTACCTGAAGAATGTGCATGGATAGTAGGGCCATCAACAAAATCACTATCAAGTATAGGTTCCCTATCCCCAAACTAGATGACATGTTGGACATGATGGCGGGTGCCACTATCTTTTCTAAAATAGACCTTAAGAGTGGCTACCATCAGGTTAGAATTAGACCAGGGGATGAGTGGAAGACTGCATTTAAGACTAGAGATGGTTTGTTTGAGTGGGTCATGATGCCTTTTGGCTGTAAAATGCACCTAGCACATTCATGAGAATCATGACCCAGGTCTTGAAAGAGTACATGAAAAAATTCTTAGTGGTCTATTTTGATGATATTAATTTATAGAAAGACCAAAGAGGACCATCTTAACCATCTCAGATTAATCTGTCAGACCCTTAGAGAGAATAGCCTATATGCAAACCTTAAGAAGTGTGATTTCATGATGCATAGGGTTATCTTTTAGGTTTTGTGGTAACCCCAGAAGGTGTTTCAGCAGATCCTGAAAAAGTTCGGTCGGTCGTAGGATGGCCGGTACCCATGAACGTCCATGATGTCCGCAGCTTCCATGGCCTAGCAACCTTTTANTGTATTAGGAAGGGTAATTTTGAGTGGACTAAGTCAGCTAATAAGGCCTTCCTAGAGCTTAAGGATAGGATGACTCATGCACTCGTACTTAGACTTTCAGACTTTTCTAAGGTATTTGAGGTTGCATGCGATGCGTCGAGAGTAGGCATAGGCGGAGTGTTAAGCCAAGAAAATTACCCATAGCTTTCTTTAGTGAAAAACTAAATGAAGCTAAACTTAGATATTCCACCTATGATAAGGAATTCTATGCGGTAGTATAGGCCCTTAAGTATTGGAGACATTACTTATTGCCATAGGAGTTTGTCTTATTTTCTGATCATGAGGCACTAAGATTCCTGAACTCCCAAAAGAATCTTAATTCTAGACACGGCAAATGGGTTGAATACATCCAGGCATATACTTTTGTTCTGAAACACCGTACCTAGATAGAAAATAAGGTAGCAGACGCCCTAAGCTGTAAGTCTTTATTGTTGAGTACTGTTAGCACCAAAGTTATAGGGTTCATTGGATAAAATATGAATATGAGACCTGCCCTGACTTTAGTGAAATTCATAAGACCCTTCAGCTGGGACCATCCAGTACCAGTGGTGATTATACCATCCAGATGGTTACCTTTTTAGGGGCAATAGACTTTATGTTCCTAGGACGTCACTTAGAGAGTTCCTAGTTGAGAAATGCATGATAAGGAATTAGCTGGTCATTTTGGAAGAGATGAGACCATTCTAGCGATAGAGGACCAATTTTACTGGCTAGGATTAAAAGGGCTCGTTGCCCTGATAGTGGCCCGATGTCGAACTTGTGTTGTTGCAAAACAGCAAAAGCAGAACACCGATCTATATACTCCTTTGCCAGTGCCTGATCGTCCTTGGCAAGATCTCAGTATGGACTTCATTCTAGATTACCTAAGACCTAGAAGAAGCACGACTCCATCTTTGTAGTGGTCGATAGGTTCTCTAAGATGGCCATTTCATCCCTTGTTCGCAAACCTTTGACGCTTTTAGGGTAGCCCAACTTTTCTTAGACAGTGTGGTCAAGCTCCATGGCCTACCCAAGACCATTATTTCTGATAGAGATGTTAGGTTCACCAGCTACTTTTGTAAAATACTATGGCATCTGTTAGGGATCAAACTTAATTTTTCTACAGCCTTTCACCCCCAAACGGATGGACAAACTGAAGTGGTGAACCATAGTCTAAGAAACCTTCTTAGGTGCTTTATAGGAAAACACCTAGGGACATAGGATCTATTGCTGCATCGCAGAGTTCGCCTACAACAGCTCAATGAACAGGTCCACGGGCAAGAGTCCATTTGAGATAGTCCACATGTACAAGCTTAATCGTCCACTTGATTTAATTCCTTTACCCCTCGACACACGAGTCTCAGAGTCCTCACAAGCATTTGCATAGCATATCAGAGACTTACATAAGGATATTAGCCAGAAAATAAATCTAAGTAATGAAACTTATAAAAGACTGGCTAACTTTCGAAGAAGAGCCAAAGAGTTCGGTGTAGGGGATTCTGTCATGGTTAGGCTTAGGCCTGAACGGTTCCCGCCAGGGACTGTTAAGAAACTTCACGCTCGTGAAGCTGGCCCCTTTAAAGTGATAGAGAAGGTAGGACCCAATGCCTATGTGCTAGATCTACCATCGAATTGGGGCATTAGCTCTACCTTTAATATTATAGACCTAGTAGAGTATAGGGAACCGGCAGCGATTCCTAGTGAGTAATTTGGACCTAACCCTTCTTTCATTAGCGAACTACCCAGGAGTGTCCACCACCAATTTTACCTGAGCGAGGAGAGTAGATTGAGCGTATCCTGGACGATCAAGCCATTACGACCCTGAACAGCGGTTACTAACGCTACCTGGTCCGATGGCAAGGTCGCCCCTAATCCGATGATTCATGGATTACTTGAAAGGACTTGCAATGCCTCGACCCAGACCTCCTAGAGAGCTACCAGAGCTAGAGCGACCCATACTCGATGGGGTCGAGTTCCTTCCACCCGAAAAAATTGGTGCGGGCACTAGAATCAGGCAGATAATTCTTAATCCTCTATGGATATCTGATTAGGTTTGTAGGGTTTGATTCAGTTGAAAACTAGGTTTAGTTTATTTTATTTTAATTTGGATCCAATTTTATTTTTGTTTGGGCATTTGAGTCCTATCTTTTGAGTTGGTACTCGTTATTAGGGTTTGGGTCATATTAGTTAGCTCATTATGAGCTTGGGTTAATTTGAGTCCTGTCCAGTCCAGTTGGTCTTAAATGTATCCTGTCCAGTCCAGTTGGTATTGTATTAAGTTCATTCAGCTTACAAGAGGAGACCAGTATTGGAGCAGAAGACAAGGCCATCACAGTCAAATAGAGCAGCTGCTAAATTCAAGTTGGCGCCATACCTACATAAGAAGTCATATGCCAGCCACACACCTACCACCCTCCAGCACAAGCAGAGCAAGTAGATCAACAAGATAAGCCTCAATCTCCCAAATCATGCAACCCTATTTGAAAGAATTCTAGCCCAAAAAAGTAGGCATTCCACACGCCACCTAGCAGAGCAAGCAAGTCAACAGGATAAGCCTCAATTCCCCAATTCATGCAACCCTGTTTGAAAGAATTCCAGCGCAAAGAAGCTACAAAGGGACACCCTTTATTTCCACCCATAAATTACCTTTTTTGAAAGGGATTTGTATGGCATGAAGTTTTTTTTCATGTAATCTAATCCACACTTTAGGAAGAAAGTGGTGCCCCTTTTCTTTCCATATCTATATTTACTTGGGCCCTAAGTCTCTTGCTCTATAAAAGAGACCCTCTTGTATAAATTATGCATCTTTTAATTATTAATCAATCAATCTAGTTTTGAGTTATTGTGAGTTTTATTATTTGATTCTCTGGTGCTCTTGATTCTCTTCTCCTGCGCGTGCCAACATCCCAGTCTCCAGAGAAATCCTGGCGCCGCCCTTGTTTTCCTCTAGTGGATGCCTAAGAGCCTCTTGGCCACCCCTCCTTCTCTACTTCTTTCTTGCCTCTTTGCCTCTAATCTAACTTTTCTCTCTTGTTCTTTAACCCTTGGATGGTGTTCTTGCAGGTCCCTTAGTAACCGCGAATCTAGGATTCAAGGTGATCGCTATCCAGGTCAGCAGATACTTAGCCGCAGATCCATGGGCTCGAGGCTTGGTCATTCAGGGCGCATCCGTCAGGCAGAACGACCCCTTCAGCATCTCGATCTTCTCATCCTACCAGGTACACCCCCTCTAATCTGCTAGTAGCTTTATTGTGAAGAGAAAGCCCTACTGGGGCTTCTTAGCCTTGGCGGTCATTCTTCTCAAATTTTCTATGGAACTATTTGCGTACTAAAAATTATTGCGAGTTTTTCTGAACCCCTCTTAGGCCTTTACTTCAAAAAATTAATCAACTAAAAATCATAAATCCTCTAAAATCCACTTTCATGCGATATCAGTCCTACATCAGCGACCGCCTAGGAGACGGGGCTGCCTAGGGGCTGCTTATGAGTTGGGGCCCCCTTGAGGCCACTTATGAACTGGGGCCACCTAGAAGCTGGGGCCCTAGAGGTTGCTTATGAGTTGAGGCTACCTTGGGGCCACTTATGAACTAGGGCCACCTAGGAGCTGCTTATGAGTTGGGGCCGCCTTGAGGCCGCCTAGGAGTTGCTTATGAGTTGAGGCCGCCTTGGGTCACCTAGGAGCTATCGACATCCTAATGACTCCCACCGTTGGATAGTTTTGGCCGTTAGCCCCCACATGGCTTTTACCAACCACATCATATGCCTCCCTGCTCCTAAGTCTTGGCACTCATGCATGCAGCACTTGCCAAGAGAAAGGAGCACAAAATCTCTTGCCTTTGGCGGGTCTCGTGCACCATATATTAGCAGAGGCGGGCGTGTGTCCTCGAGGAGGTAAGGTCTCTTCGAAGTCTTCTTATTATTTAAGAAATGGCACCGAAAACGATGTGATCTACGAAGAGATTGGGAAAAATATTCCTCGAGCAACGAAAAATATGGAGCACGTACCATTATTGGATTATTCTTATCTGTGTCCCATCATTGGGCGCGGATCGCACCCTTCGAGCGCTATCGAGGCATTGTATCTCGAACAACGAAGAGTTTGTAGACAGCTAGATAGTACCTCCATTCATGAATCTTCGTGTGGCACTGTAGTGGGCGGACATTCAAAAATTATGTATAAAGACTGCTCCGCTCACCCCTTCAAGCCTTTCATGCCTCCATTACCTTCCTTGTGTCTTCTTCGCCTCCATTACCTTTCATGACTCCCATAGAAAAAGTTAAGAGCCCTATGGTCAAACCCTCAAGGAAGGAGATCCTCCAGGCACAGCGTCGGGCTTCTGGTGGCATCTCCATTCTCGACCATCCGGTGACTGCGGCCCAAACATCACCTAGGGCTTCTCCTCCACCACCTAGGGCCTCTTCTCCTCTGCCTTCTAGGGCTTCTCCTTCATCCCCTAGGATTTCCTCTTGATCATCTAGTCATCACGCATCTCCTCCAGTTACCCTCTCTGAGTTCGTAGGTCCGGAGGGGATAGCTTCTACCATGACCTCCCAAGACATAAAGAACCTTAAGGCTCAATATGAGATTTTTGATAGTGTTTGCATCTCTGCCCCTTGCTCTGGTGATAAGGTAACCTTCAGCCAGTTTGGTGGGATTGCCTTGTATGAAAATTTTTTTAGGAGTGGGCTTCGTCTTCCTTTTTATCCCTTCTTTCTGAACCTCTAGATAGGTATGACCTTATTTCGGCGCAGTTAACTCCGAATTTCATTCGAATTATCTGTGCCTTCATTGTTCTCTGCTATTTTTATGGCATTCATGCTCGAGTTTCTTTATTCCAGGCCTTGTACAAACTCCTAATCCCAATAAAGCCGGGTGGTGGAGTTTTGCCTTTAGACCCAAAAGAACCCTTAAGCTTGACCTGTCCTCCAAAATCAAGGGATGGATATTCTGATTTTTCTATATCTATTTGGATGGGGTGAAGATGGGCTAGGGCAATCCCGACACCAGCCCTACTAAGAATTCAACAATAAATGAGGAAGATCGAGAGATTTTTGATGCGCTGTTATCATCCGATCTTCCTCCTTGCCGGGAACTACTGTCAGAGGACAACCTCCGTGACATCGGCATAGCACCAGTGGTCGGTGCAGCACCGGTGTCGCCAATACCAGCACCCGGTGAGCACCATATCCCCTTAGTTATCATTCATTTTCATTCCATTCATTTCATTTTTCATCATTTTTTTGTTGGATCTTTAACTCTGGTCTTTGTTCATTTGTGCAGTAATGAAATTTTCTCCTGACTTTCTGGTGGCAGGCCTTCGAAAGAGGAAAAAGGCCACCGACAACACGGCAAAGGCGGTGCCTAAGAAGCCTCACCGAGAAGAACATGGCGGGTCATCCCGACCGCCCACAGCTCCTTCCACGGCTCCCAAGGCTGCCCCGATGGAAGAGCCGAGAAGGAAGGATCCCCTTACCAAAGTACCAACAGCATGGGTTCCTCCTATTGAAACCGAGGCAAGGTCGTCTAGGGGAGAGCCCTTGGCCACTGCCGAACCCGAAGGTGAGGGTTGGGATGCCTCCGGTGGTGAAAGTTGAGGATGATGCCCCACCGGCCGCCCAACCGATGCCAGAGGAAGGAGGGGTGCCCCCTACCGGTGAACCCAGGAGTCGGCTATCCTGGGTGACTGTGATGAACCATAGTCGGCTTGCAGAGCATGTACTGAGGCAATCCAGCCTCCCAGGCTTCCAAGCTGAGCTCCACCATTTTCCCATTGCGGATTCTCTTGATACTCTCTTTATCGCTTCCCTTTAGGTACATCTGTTGACTTTGTTTCCCCTTTGTATTGGAATTACTCATAATTTTTAACTGATTACTTCGCACAGATATCTAACGACCTCTTTGTTCTTTGAGACGTCTATGTTGGGGCTGCCAAAACCCGGGCCGATGCCTTGGCTAAGGAATTGGCCGAGGTGCGAGCTTGGGAGGCGAAGGCGTCCAGCGAGCTCCGAGTCACCCAGGAGGGGAACCACTTTTTGAAGGTCTAGGTAGAGGAAGCCGAGCATAAGGCCAGAGTCGCTGAGGCCAAGCTGGTGGATGCCATGATGAGGCTTAGGCCAACTGAGGAGAGGCTAGAAGATGCTCTCCTCAAATTGAAACATGTTGAAGAGAGGGCCGACAAGGCCGAGTCCGAAGCCCAGGCTGATATGGAGAAGCATGCTCTTGCCGTGGTGGATGCTCGGACCTTCTGGAAGAAGAAGACCATTGCCGAGACTGAAGCTTGAGAGGCAACAGAAAAATTGGCCGCCGCCAAGGCCAAAGCTGCAAAGAAGGTGGCTGCCGCCGAGGCCATGATGCGGAGAAGGTGGCTACTGCCAAAGCCCAAGCTTGGAAGGTCGTGGAGCAGTGCAAAGGCTCCACTGACTTTTCTGCGGAGTTGAGTGAAGCAGCCATGGACGCCTTCTCCACGGCTTTGAGAGGTGTAAAGAGAGGATCTCACGGATCTTCAAAATAAGTGGCCTTGAACACCTTCGGCCTAAGGATGGAGAGGGGATATGGAGAGCAGCGACGCCAAAGACGGGCAGGAACCCTCCAAACCTTAGAGTTTATTTCTTTTCTCTTTTTCAAACACTTTGTAATCTGACTAATGTCGGTCTTTTGTATGACAATGCTATGAAATTAATAAAAGAAATATTTTGTTCAATCATGGTGACCTTATCTTTTTGTAGGGCCTTAGTCTTTTGGTGATCATGTCATGGCTTTAGCCATCAGGCTTGACAAGATGTACCTTCGATCTTTTGAGTATATTTGGAAAGTCGGCAATTTGATGTACAGGCTTCATAGGAACATTTAGACTTGCCTTTGTCTCTCAGGTTCTTGCTGAAGCGTTCCTTGAATGCTGGTGTCGGCCATCGCTCCGGCCATCGAACGATCACGGGGCCATCGGGGTCCTTTTGAAAACTACCATGGTGGTATCTTGGTGTCGGCCCGGGAGTTTGACTCGAGGTCGTCGAGATCTTAGGACTTGAACTACCTCGGAGATTTCTTGGTGCTAGCTCGGGGGTGTCCTTATGATCACGGGACGATCGAGGTCCTTTTGAAAACTACCACGGGGGTTTCTCGATGCCGGTCCGGGAGTTTGACTCGGGGCCATTGAGACCGTAGGACTTAAACTGCCTTAGGGGTTTCTCGGTGCTAGTCTGAGGGTGTCCTTACAATCATGGGGCCGCTGAGGTCCTTTTGAAAACTACCATGGGAGTTCTAGGTGCCGGCCCGTGAGTTTGACTCGAGGCCGCCGAGACTGTAGGACTTGAACCGCCTCAAGGGTTTCTCGGTGCCGGCCTGGGGGTGTCCTTACAATCACATGGCCGCCAAGGTCCTTTTAAAAACTACCATGGGGGTTTCTCGGTGCCGGCCCGGGAGTTTAACTCGGGGCTGTCGAGATCGCAGGACTTGATCTGCCTCGGAGGTTTCTCGGTGCCGGCCCGAGGGTGTCCTTACGATCACGGGGCCACCGAGGTCCTTTTGAAAACTATCACAGAATTTTCTCGATGTCGGCCCGGGAGTTTGACTCAGGGCCGTCGAGACTGTAGGACTTGAATCGTCTTGGAGGTTTCTCGGTGCCGGCTTGAGGGTATCCTTATGATCACGGGGCTACCAAGGTCCTTTCAAAAACTACCATGAGGGTTTCTCGGTATCGACCTGGGAGTTTGACTTGGGGTTGCCAAGACCGTAGGACTTGAACCGCCTCGAAGGTTTCTCGGTGCTGGCCCAGGGGTGTCCTTACGATCACGGAGCTGCCGAGGTCCTTTTAAAAACTACCTCAGGAGTTTCTCGATGCTGGCCCGAGAGTTTGACTTGGGACTGCCAAGACTATAGGACTTGAACCGCCTTGGAGGTTTCTCGGTGCCGGCCTGGGGTGTCCTTACAATTAGGGCCGCCGAGGTCCTTTTGAAAACTACTATGGGGGTTTCTCGATGCCGGCCTAGGAGTTTGACTTGGGGCCACCGAGATCGTAAGACTTGAACCGCCTCGGGAGTTTCTCGGTGCCAGCCCGGGGTGTCCTTATGATCCCAGGGCCGCCAAGGTCCTTTTGAAAACTACCATGAGATTTTTTTAATGCCGGTTTGAGAGTTTGACTCGAAGCCACAGAGACCGTAGGACTTAAACCACCTCGGAGGTTTTTCGGTGCCGGTCTGGGAGTTTGACTCGGGGCCACCGAGACCGTAGGACTTAAATCGCCTTGGAGGTTTCTCAATGTCGGCCCGGGGGTGTCCTTACGACCACGGGGCCGTCGAGGTCCTTTTGATATTTTTCAAACCAAATAGAAGGATGAAATTGAAATTTTTTCGTATATTCATTGGCTAAGTACATTCACTATTGATAATACCGACGAAGGTTGTCTGCATTCCAAGTACGTGGGATTATTTGCCCGTTAAGCTCCTCGAGTCGGTATGCTCCTTGGCGAAGTGCTTCGGTAACTCGGTAGGGCCTCTCCCAATTTGGAGATAGCTTGCCTCCTTCGGTTGGCTTGGATACCTCGGCCCTTCTAAGGATTAAATCTCCTAAGCGGAACGTCTTGAGGCGGACTCGGGCATTCTAATATTTTGCTGCTCGCTGGTTGAATCGTGCCTGGTCCCGAATCTCATCGATGAAGTCGAAGTTGGCCTTTAGTTGATCAGGATTATCTTCTTCATTATATGATTCCACCCAGGGGCTTGAAAGACCAATCTCCACCGGGATGACCGCTTCAGATCCGAAGATGAGACTGAAAGGAGTTTCCCTTGTGGAGATCCTTGGAGTCGTGTGATATGCCTACAATACACTAGGGAGTTCCTCCATCCATTTGCCTTTGAACTCAACCAATCGGGTTCTAAGTCCTCGAAGGATGATCTGATTCATGACTTCTGCTTCTCCATCAGTTTGTGAATGTCCGACAGAAGTAAAATGATGGCCGATACCCAACTCAATGCTAAAAGCCTTGAATGCAGCATTATCGAATTGTCGACCATTATCGGTAATGATAATATGAGGTAGGCCAAATCAGCATATAATAGACTTCCAGAAAAATGCCTTCACCTTGCTCTCGATGATTTTGGCTAATGCCTCAACTTCAACCCATTTGGTGAAGTAGTCGATGGCGATAAGTAAGAATCTTCATTGCCCTAAAGCTAGGAAGAATGGTCCAAGGATATCCATTCCCCATTGAGCAAAGGGCCATGGAGTAGAGAGCGGGCTCAGCTAAGAGGCTGGCTGTCGCTGGATATTAGAATATCGCTGGCAGCTGTCGCACTTTTGGACTAGCTCAGCAGTATCCTTTCGCATGGTAAGCCAATAATATCTTTGACGGAGGGCCTTATAAGCAAGTGATCTGCCCTCTAGTGGTTCCCACAGATGCCCTCATGAATCTCCCTAAGAATATAGTTGACATATGTAGGATCAACACATTTGAGGAGGGGATAAGAGAAAGACTTCTTGTATAACTGTCCATTCAGTAATACAAACTTAGGGGCCCTCCACTTGAGTAGCCTAGCTTCTACAAGATCAGTGGGGAGAGAGCCTTCAGTAAGATAGTGAATGTAAGCATCCATCCATGTTGACTCTTGTGCCACTGGTAGAACCTCTTCAGCTGTGTCAATACTCGAGAGCTCCAATGCTCAATATATGTTCTTCCTAATATGTTATCCGTCGAAGTAGCCAACATGACAAGGTGTCAGCTCTGGCATTTTTGCCTCTAGGAATATAACTGATAGTGATATAAGCCAATGAGAAGGTCAGTGACTTGACCTTATTTAGATATCAAGACATAATGGGGTCTCGAGCTTTATACTCTCCAGTAATCTATTTGGAGATAAGTTATGAGTCGGTGAAGGCCCTAAGGTGCTTTATTCTGAACTCCCATGCAAGCTTAATTCCGACCAATAAGACCTCATATTCGGCTTGGTTATTTGTAGCTTTAAAGAGAAATTGGAGAGCGTACTCCACGACTACGCCCTCCGGATTTTCAAGAATATGACCAGCCCCGCTTCCTTGAGAATTGGAGACGCCATCAACATGAAGAATCCAAGTTTCCGCCATATCCTCACCAGCATTTGAACATATCATTGGAAAGTCTTTAGGTTGCTCTTTTGTCTAGGTGCACTCAACTAGAAAGTCCACATATTAGGATTGAAATGAAAGATCAAATTCCCCCAATTTGATTGTCCATTTAGCCAACTGACCAGAAGTGTCAAGGCAAGCCAGAATAGCTCTAAGAGGCTGGTCTGTGAGTATCATGATCGGATGGGCTTAGAAATATGGCCTGAGACAATGAGCGAGATGATTAAAGCAAAAATAATTTTTTTTGGTTTTGGAGTGCCTGACCTCCGTATCATGGAGCACTTTGCTAGTGTAATGATGGACTTTTGTTCTCCATCGAGAACGAGGCATACTAGAACAGAGCTCATTACCTCCGGAGAAGTAGCAAGATAAAGGAAGAGCCTTTCCCCTTCTCTTGGCTTCGATAGTAGTGGCGGTGTGGATAGAAATTTCTTTAGCTCCTCGAAGGCTTTCTGATAGCTTTCTGTCCATTTGAGCCGTTTGACTTTTGTAGAGCTTTGAAGAAGGGTAAGCATCTTTCTACTGATCTTGATAAGAACCGGCTTAGAGTGGCCACTCTTTCAAAGAGCCGCTATACTTTTTTATTAATTGGCTGCCTCATGTCAAGAATTGCTTATATTTTATTTAGGTTTGCTTCAATCCCTCGCTGGATCACCAGAAAGCCCAGGAATTTCCCGGCAGTGATCACAATGCACATTTGCAAGGATTGAGCTTCATTTGGTGGCGCTAGAGATTATTGAATGTTTCTTCTAGATCAGCAATATGGTTAGTGATGCAGCAGCTCTTGGTTAGCATATCATCCATATACACCTTCATGTTGTGCCCGATTTGATCTTTGAAGACCTTATTCATTAACCTCTGGTAAGTGGCCCCTGCATTTTTTAACCCAAAGGGCATCACTTTGTAGTAGTACATGCCCTTCTTTGTGATGAAAGAAGTATTTTCTTCATCCGTTGGGTCCATTCTTATTTGGTTGTATCCAGAGAAGGCATCCATAAAGCTGAGGAGCTCATGGCCAGATGTGGAGTCCACCAATTGGTCAATCCGCGGCAATGGAAAGCTGTCTTTAGGACATGCTTTATTGAGATAAGTAAAGTCGATGCAGACTCACCAGCTTCCGCTTGCCTTTCGGACCATCACCACATTGGCTAGCCAATCTGGGTATTGTGTTCCTGGATATGGCCAGTAGTAAGCAGCTTGTTGACCTCCTCGTCGATGGCTCTTTGTCGCTTGGGGCAAAACTTCTCTTCTTTTGTCGGACAGGCCGGTACTTTGGGTCAATATTAAGCTTGTGAGTGATTACCTCGAAGGGATGCCAGGCATGTCCGAAACTGACCAGGCGAAGACATCTGAGTTTGCCCGCAAGAAAGTAAGGAGCTAATTCTTCATCTCCAGAGGAAGAAGCTCGTCGATTTGTATAGTCTTCTCAGGGTTGTCTCCCATTGGGTAGGACAGCAAATGCTTGGCTGGCTCTCCCTTCTTTCAGATTCTCTAGGATCGAGCAGCACTGAGGTTGGTAGGATCATCGCCTCCTGAGGGTTGGGGGCCATATGATAGCATAGTTGCACTAGATTTTTCTCCCCACGCATCTCACCAATTCCCCCACTGATAGAAAATCTCATGAGCAGGCATTTAGTAGATATCACCGCATTCAAGAGGTTTAAGCCTGGCCAACTGAGTATGGCATTATAAACCAAGGGCACTCGGGCCACCAAAAATTTTATTAGGACAGTGCTCTGGCATGGCGGCGATCCTGCCGTGATCGGCAGGGTAATTTCACCCTTAACTTTCATTGAGTCTTCCATAAAATCGATGAGGGGTATTGTCACTCGTTGGAGAGACCTGGGAGATAAGTTCATCTAAACAAAGGCATCATAAGTGAGGATGTCAGCGGAGCTTCCACTATCCACCAGAATTCTCTTTACAGGATGTTTAACGATTGTCATGGAGACAACAATGTTATCATCATTCATATTGCCCCCTCTGCTAACTCCCCTTCAGAAAAAGGATTACATTTTCTATTCCCTCCTCATCCCTCAATCTTTGGAAGGCGTAGCTGCCTCCCAAGAAATCATGCCTACGGTGCATTCTGTTAAAGCATTATCAACATTGGCCTGAGCAGGCGGAGGTCCCATTAGAGCTGGGATGGCCGAAGGTCCTCTCTTCTGGATAAACTTTTCGAGGTAGCCCTGCTGGATGAGCTCGTCAATGGCACACTTCAGATTACGGTAATCTTCAGTATCATGGCCATAATCTCTGTGGAAGCGGAGTAACGACTCCGGTCGTGAGAGACATCTGTCCTCAATGGGGGAGGACGCTGGAGATAAGGCTCACTTTCAATCTCCATAAGGATATGAGACCTAGGGGCAAGGAAAGGTGTGAAGTTCTTTCTCTAGGGATGAAGTTTCGATGCCGATTATCTAATCGGTGCGGGAGCTCAGACTTCTTGGGAGGAGGTCTGCTTGGCTCCACATTGACTAGTTTCTTGCTGGATCCTCTTTCAGTGTCCCTCAGAGTAAAATCAGCTTCGTCAGCACGAATATATTTCTGCACATGACTTAGAAGTTCAGCATAAGAACTGGAAGGTCTTTTGTCTAAAGAATAGGTAAAGCGAGAGGGATGAAGTCCTCGCTTCAGGGCCAGAGTGGCCACATCATCATCGAGGTGATAGACCTCAAGGGCTGCCATCTTGAACCGGGCCATAAAATCCTTCAAAGGTTCTCCTTCCTTCTGCTGAATGGAGAATAAACTATCTGCTACCCAGGGGATCTTTCGATAGGCATCGAAATGCGCTAAGAAGATTTTTTTCAACTATCGGAAGGAGTCAATGCTGCGCGGGAGTAGATGAGAATACCAAGAACGTGCAGCCTTCCGAAGGGTAGCAGGAAAAGCAATATATAGAGGGCATCATTCATCCCCTGAACTTGCATGAGAGCTTTATAACTTTCCAGATGATTAAGTGGATCCGTGGTGCCATCATAAGGATCCAGCTGGGGAAGACGAAACCTGTAAGGAATAGGCTCTTCCATAATCCGATGGGTGAGGGGCGGACGAGTGTCATAATCCACCCCTGGTTGGTTATTGAGCTTCTGACTGAGCTCTTTCAATCGCCGGTCCTGCTCCTCCAACCGCCTTTCCATCTGGTGATTGAGGTCCTCGCTCGTTGATTCAGAAGACGAGGAGGGGGAGCGATGGCGCTGGCGGTGTCGTGCCCGCCTGGGCTCCTTCTCTGTCGATGTTTGGAAGAGGGGCTACTCAAGCGGTGGATAAGAGACCAACCTTTTGTAGGTTTCCTGATGGTGATGCCTGGATGGAGCATGATGATGGTGATGCTCCTTCGGAGAGGGTCTTCTATAAATGGATTGTTGACTGGCCGGGGCAGCTATTGCAAATGGTATGGGATGCCCGGGTAGCTATTGAACAGCCGCCGGTTGTTGCCCTTGCAACTCACGGACAGCTCCAACAAGAGCTTGGACTTACTGGGTGAGAGTGGTCAATTGATCATATGGAGTAGACAAAACTAGTGGCAAGGAAAGAACAGGGCGATTAACCTCCGGATGCTTAGCATGATAGGAATGCCCTCCAGTATAACTAGCAGAAGCCTCCTGAATAAGTGTCACCATCATTGTTGTTCAAGAAAGAGCGAGCTTGTAGCTCAGAGTTATAGAGCTATCCTTCTACAGCCCTCCCCTACCTGGCACACAAATCTGATGATGCCTGATCACCATGAGCTGACGTCCTTGAGTGTCAGTGGATGTGCCGTCAGTTTGCTGAAGAAGCTTCACCTCAATGCCGAGATCTGCAAGAAGTCCTAGGGACTGGATATTCTGGCGGGGACCCTTCGACGCTCAAGTTAGTAATCAGAATCACAGCCTTGAGCTTGAGGAAGCTCGAGAGAGAGAGAGAGTTAGAGATGAAGATGGATATTTTTTTGAGTGCTTGAGTGTTCATACCTCGGTCAGGGGTCCCTCTTACCCGTTTTATTGATGCTTGGGGTCTATGTTACTTGCTTCGAAAGCTTTGGAATCTCATGATGAACAACGACTTCTTAAATGAAATGTCAGAATTAGTGGGATTTATCCCATCTGAGCTGGATGATTGGTACTTCATGGCGGATGATCACCTATTGGGGGTTTATCCCATTTGAGCTAGGTGATTGGTACTTCGTAGCAGATGATCATCTTTTGGGGGCTCATCTTGTCAGAATCATTAAAGCTTCATGATGGATGATGACTTTTGGGGCTTATCGAATCAGAGTCATTAATACTTCATGATGGATTATGACTTCTTGAGCTTGTGCTAGAACTGATGGAGTTTGTCTTATTAGACATGCATGAATCAGAGATGACTAGTGGGCTTGGCCTTGTCAGAAGTGAAGGCTTGCTTGGGAAGCTGAAGTTAATCTTGAAAATAAAATAAAATAAAATAAAATAAAATAAAATAAGGCCTGGGGTCACCTAGGAGTTGGAGCTGCTAATGAGTTGGGCCGCCTTCGAGCCGCTTATGAGCTGAGGCCGCCTAGGAGCCGAGGCCACCTAGGGGCTACTTATGAGTTGGGGCTGTCTTAGGGCCACTTATGAACTGGGGCTGCCTAGGAGCCGGGGCTGCCTAGAGGCTGCTTATGAGTTCGGGCTGCCTAGGAGCCGGGGCCGCCTAGGAGCCGCTTATGAGTTGGGGCCGCTTAGGAGCCGAGGCCGCCTAGGAGCTACTTATGAGTTGGGGCCTCCTTGGGGCCGCCTAGGAGCCGGGGCCACCTAGGAGCTAGCATCCTGATGAATTTTGTCGTTGGATAATTTTGGCCGTTAGCCCCCATGTGGCTTTTACCAGCTACATCAAAGGCAAGAGATTTTGCGCTTCTTTTTTTTGGCAAGTGCTGCGTGCATGAGCGCCAAGACTCAGGAGCGGGGGTGCATATGATATGGCTGATAAAAGCCACGTGGGGGCTAACGGCCAAAATTACACAACAACGAGAGTCATTAGGATGCCGGCATCTCCTAGGTGGCCTCGACTCCTAGGCAGTCCC
Source organism: Calamus simplicifolius (assembly GCA_900491605.1). Lineage (NCBI taxonomy): Eukaryota > Viridiplantae > Streptophyta > Magnoliopsida > Arecales > Arecaceae > Calamus > Calamus simplicifolius. The sequence goes on along the minus strand of UESW01004437.1, from coordinate 281,914 downwards.
AGTTCATAGGCGGCCCAAAGGTGGCCCCAACTCATAAGCAGCTCCTAGGCAGCCCCAGCTCCAAGGCGGCCCCAACTCATAAGCAGCTCCTAGGCAACCCCAATTCATAAGTGGCCCCAAGGCGGCCCTAACTCATAAGCAGCCTCTAGGCGGCCTCGGCTCTTAGGCGGTCTCAGTTCATAAGCAGCCCCAAGGCGGCTCCAACTCATAAGCAACCCCTAGGCGGCCCCAGCTCTTAGGTGGCCCCAGTTCATAAGTAGCTCCAACTCATAAGCAGCTCCAACTCCTAGGCGGCCTCATGCCTTATTTTATTTTATTTTCAAGATTAACTTCAACTTCCCAAGCAAACCTTCACTTCTGACAAGGCTAGGCCCACTAGTCATCTCTGATTCATGCATGTCTAATAAAACAAACTCCATCGGTTCTAGTACAAGCTCAAGAAGTCATAATCCATTATGAAGCATTAATGACACTGATCCGATAAGCCTCAAAAGTCATCATCCATCATAAAGCTTTAATGATTCTGGCCAGATGAGCCCTCAAAAGGTGATCATCTACTACGAAATACCAATCACCTAGCTCAGATGGGATAAACCCTCAAAAGGCGATCATCTACTATGAAGCACCAATCACCCAACTCATATGGAATAAACCCCCAAAAGGTGATCATCTGCTAGGAAGTACCAATCACCTAGCTCAGATGGGATAAATCCCACTAATTCTGACATTCCATTCAAGAAGTCGTTGTTCATCATGAGATTCCAAAGCTTTCGAAGCAAGTAACATAGACCCCAAGCATCAATAAAATAGGTAAGAGGATCCCTGACCAAGGTATGAACACTCAAGCACTCAAAAAAGTATCCATCTCCATCTCTAACTCTCTCTCTTGAGCTTTCTCAAGCTCACGGCTGTAATTCTGATCACTAACTTGAGCATCGAAGGGTTTCCATCAAAATATCCGGTCCCCAAGACTTCTCACAAATCTTGGCATCGAGGTAAAGCTTCTTCAGCAAACTGACGACATATCCACTGACGCTTAAGGATGTCAGCTCAAGGTGATCATCATCACCTTCCATCCATTCCAAGAATCAAATGAACAAACTTACTTCAGCAAAGCATAGACCATCATCTGGACGAATAGCAAAATGTCAGACCATCATCAGGATGAACAACAAAATGTCTCAAGCCGAAACATAGCAGAAAACAATACCAGAAATAGAAACAACAGACAGATTAACCCATTTTTGAAAGCATAGTGGGCACAATTATCGTATAAATATCAAATGATAATTCTAAACCTTGTGCACTTCAAACACTCAAGAAGCAAAAAACATAAAAAATAAAATAATAAATAAGGTTAGAGAAAATACCAAAAAAAGGTTGGGGAAAGTCCTTAGAACGGACACTGTAGCTTGGAGCCAAAGAAATCACCAGATGGAAGAGAATTGATTAGAAACAGGCAGAAAGTTGCCTTAGATCTAGGATCTCCCCATCGATCAACCCAAAATTCAAATTTTAAGTTCTGATTCAAACCCTAGATTCGTCCTCCCTCGAGCGACTTGGGCCGCAACTACCAGAAACTAAACAAAGATAAGGGACAAGAAAGAGGAAAGAACGAACCAGGAGAAGACACAGGAGAAACGCAAGAGGCTATTGAGCGAGGAGATAAGAAAACGTAGTAAGGCTTGCAGGAGGGGTCACGGTCACAAAGGGTTGAAGAAAAGAAGAGAGCATAGCGTACCTTGGTCAGATCTATTAGAGACGGGAGCAGAAGATCGGGACTGAGAGATCAAGAGACCGAAGCAAGAGATCTGAAGCAGAAGACGGGAGCAGGAGATCGCAAGATCGGGACGAGGGCTGTCGGACGGGAGGAACAAGCAGAAAGGACATGACATAGGGCAGAAAAAAAATTTATTATTAACAAATATGCCCTCAAAGGATAGCTAGAGGGATAACCAGCTATTCCTGAAATCCCTAGGGAATAAGTTTAGGGGATAACCCATGTTTAACTATGGATTATCCTCTCTGGTTAAACTTTTTCAGAGATATCCCCTGTAGTTATAGCTTTTGGGGATAAGGAGGGATATCCAGGGGATAACCTCCCTTATCCCCTATTTCAAACATAGCCTAAAGATAAGAAAGTGACTTGGCTACGTTCGAATGTAGCCAAGTTTATATATTATATTATATTATATATATATACATATACATATATATATATATATATATATATATATATATATATATATATATATCTATATATATATATATGTATATGTACGTATGTATATATAGTATATGTACATATGTATATATATATGTATGTATGTATATATATGTATATGTATGTATATGTATTATATATGTATATATATATATATGTATATATATATATGTATATACATATACATATATATATATATGTATATTATACATATACATAGTCTATATATACATATATATGTATATATACATATACATATACCTATACATATATATGTGTATATGCATATATATATATGTATATATACATATATACATATATATGTATATACATATATACATATATGTATATATATACATATATATATATGTATATATATACATATATATGTATATATATAATATATATATATATATAATGTTCTTCATTCTTAAATCTATATGATTTTAAAGACATTCCTTTTTGTTTTTTGATCTTTGAGATTTGTGAGTTGCATAGATTCAATATGAAAGAGATGATTTGATTCAGACTTAGCATGCATATTTTGGGTTAGACCTATTTTTTCAAAGGAAAAGTCCTTCTATACTGGATGTCGTACGGGCATGCTTGCAAAGAATAAATTTGTTCTTTCACGCATCACATGCGCAGGTTGCACATATGGCCAATCAATGTACATACACACACTTATATACCATGCACGATGTGGAAGGACTTTTCTTTTTCAAAGCTAAGTTTGGCCTAATATTGATTTCCAAATCCCAAGCTTGGCCTATTTCTATGGGCCAAAATAGCCTAGATCCAAAAATTTCAAGATGAAAAAGTTTTATTGCACCGAATGCTGTGCAGAAGTTGTATCGCATTCGATCATTAATGCAAGAAGCATATGCGTACGTGCATTATATATATATATATTGTTGAGGGGTAAAATCGCCATTACATTGATAACCATGCGAAGGGGCTAAAATCAGCCCTGGCCCTCACTTGCTACTGTGCCTACAAAGAATGAGCTAACCAATATGATTCGGCGGATCGAGCAACCCATAGCTCGGCTCAATCCATAGCTCGGCCTCCCCGAGCAATCCATAGCTCGGCTCCCCCGGGCAATCCATAGTTCGGTACCCCCGAGCAATCCATAACTCGGCCTCCCCGAGCAATCCATAGCTCAGCCTCCCCGAGCAATTTATAGCTCGATCTCTCCGAGCACTCCATAGCTTAACATGCACCTCCACGGAACGAAACTATTTTCACGTCCGGCGTATTCTTCTGTCATATCTCAGCCGCCCTCATATCTCGGCTACTCAAGCCATGCTTATGCCCCGGCAGCACGAACTATTTGTGCATTTCGGCCATCAAGGCCGGGTCGTCCCTCGACTGTCCGAACCAAGCCTTTCTGCGCCCCTGCGGAACCTGGCGCGGGAGAGCCCAAGTTCAATGTAACAGAATTCCAAACGATGAATCATATCGAGACGTGGCCTATGACCTACAATAACGGCTTAGGACCTATACAGTCATCGGATCTTGGGCCATCAGAAAGTTCTCCCAGCCGTCGATTCCCTAACGGATAGGATATGGATCTTACCGGCCTCACAACAGCTTGATTCGAATCATCTTCGAATCCCAACAACCTTCGAACCTTTCAGAAGGTGCTCAAGATTCAGGTGATTGCCTATAAATAGGACACTTCTAGATTTTCTCAGGTACGTGACTCCTCGCTCAGTCTCAGCATTACTCTCTCTCTCTTTCACTGCTCCCCCCCTCTCCGCCATTGGCACTTCACTCGAGCTCCCGATAGGCCACCCCTGGAGAGACTCTTCGGAGGGGTCCTTCTCCCCACATTTGTTGTTCGTCGATCTCCACTGACTTGAGCATCGAAGGGTCTTCCGCGGAGGGTCACCCCCAATGCCTCCCGCATGAGACTTCTTTGTAGGTCCGCCCAGGAGGAAGCCCAATCAGGAGACCGATCGTGCCCGAGTCGGAGGACAGAAAATCTCAGAAATGAAAAATAAACGGCCATGAGCACAAGGGTTACAAAAAACTTTCCTTCATTCATTGTAAAAAGAGAAACAAAAAGAAAGAAAAGAAAAAGACACACTAGCCCTCACTGGGGCTTACTGTCCTCCCCTGGCGCCATCGAGCTTCCCCCATGACGTGGGGTTAGTTCGGCAACCTGCTGCTCGAGAGACGCCACCTCCCCTCCAGCCGGTTGTTGATTCGGCAGAGGAGCTCTATCTCCCTCATCGTGGCGGTCATATACTGCTCAGCCACCCTCGCAAGCTCCTCGCGGCTTCCAAACGACATCGCCAGAACTTCTGCGTCAACAGTCACCATTGCACGGCCCCTATGGGACTCCCCGTGGCCTCTGCAGCCACCACCAAACGCTCCGGCAGACCGTCCCCTGCCTCTGGAAGCCATCTCAGTGGTTAAAAATCTTGGGAGGTTAGCTAGGAAGGCGGTTAACGCTGGAATACCCCCCACCAGTATTTGTACCACTTCGGGCGAGTATTCTGATCGCCCGAACCACCGTTTCCAATACCATTACTGCGGAGGTGCACCACGTGTCACCGCCTTAGTGGGCTCTCGCGGGGACCGAAGAGTCCCTCCCCTCGACAAAGAGGATCATAAATAGATAACGCTCGGAATGTGCCTCTCTTCTTTGAACCCAAGCCCCCTTCTATTTAGTCACGGCACTTGGGGTTATGTTCCCCACTCCTGAATCCACACTTCGGGATAGGGAGCCTCGGAAGGGTCGAGTAATAAATCTCCATGCCTCATCCTAGGGCGTCTTCTCTTCAGGAACGGACACGCCGAAGAAGAGAAGAAAAGGTCAATCAGAAAAGGCAAACAAACGAAAACAAAAGGTCGTTTATACAGAAAATACACATGAGGGCCCCCAAAAAATTAAGGCTGGGGATCAGACCCAGCGTCTCCTACAACAGCATTAGCGGGGGCACCGCTTGGCTCCCCCTTCTTAACAGTGTCTTGCCGAGATACCTCGGCAGCCGCGTCATGCCCAGAATAGCTTCGAGATCAACGTTTGAGATCTCCTCATATTCGTCTTCCTGGCTCCCGGGGTGCGGGTCTCAGAGCATTCAGCTTCTAGACAGGACAAGTCCAGGTCAGGATAAGCTTGAGTGACCTTAGCCCGCGCCTCCTCTTCGCCGAACCGGAATGCATCAGTACAGGCCGCCCTGCGTTCCTCGGCAAATTGTGTAGAGCTCTTATACTCCTCCACCGCTGAAGAGGCCCGCACGTTTGCCTCGGCCAATTATTTCTCCAATTCAGAAGTCCTTCGGTGCCTCGAAGCCATCTCCTCTCCGAAGGCCTTCAGCCGCTCTTGAAACTCCAGGCTCATCTTGTTCACCTGCAGACAAAGAGCCGAGTAAGGCAAGAGTCGGAAGGCCAAAACGAACAAAACAGGGGACACCCTACCTGCTCGTCCCGCCGAGCCAGTTCATGGCTCAGTACTTGAACCCTATCATGAGCCTTCGATTTAGCCGATTGATTTTGATGAAGACTCTCTTTGAGTTCATCAACCCGGGACTGTCTGTCCCAATCTCCCGATGAGCATAGTCGAGATCGTCGAAGAGCCGAGCAGCTCGCTCATCCGACCATTTTAGCTGATCCTTCATTTCGGCGAGCTCTTTATTCAAACGGGTAAGCTAGTCCTGCTGCCGCCGACACTTGTGCTCCTCCTCCTCGAGCCTCTTACTCAGTTGCTTCTATCTTCGGCGTGGCTGCCTTCAGCTGGTCCATCTCTTCTCGAAAAACTGCTGCATGGCCTTGACCTTATCTTCGTGCTCCGCTCTAATCTGTGATAATTCCAGACTAGCCTTGTTGGATTGCTCGCGAAAGCCCTGAAGCTCATTGACTTGCATCGCAAGTTGAGAGGCTCTTTCTCTCTCAGCTGTAAGAATCTTACGAGTCTCCTCGAGCTCCCTTTGGGAGATCGCCAAGGCTCGGGAAAGACTGGCTGTTGAATCCACCCTCTCCTTGAGGTGACCGATTTCTTTACGGGCTTAAACCCAAGCTCCGACAGCCAGATGCAAACGCCATTTCAACGCCCTCATAATCAAAGCATTCTGCGAAAAGAATCACATGTATGGAACACAGTCGAACTAACTAACTAAAAACTCTACTTCGGGGCGATGGCTTACCCGAGACGCATAATCCGTGGCAATCCTCGTGAGGGAAATGTCATCGATCTTGGTAAGAATGAAAGCTTCCTTTGGCACTCCAGTATACCTGAAGGCCACATCAACAAGGTCCACAGGATCATCCCCTCCGACCGAGGAACTTTCTCCCTCATGGAACGCAGATCGCATTAAAGCAGAGAACATGACACTAACCTCCGGATCGCGCAGGTGAAAATCTTCACTCAGGGGGCCAACTTGGGGACCCGCGGCCCCTGGAGCCCTCGTCCGGCTAACCTCCTCCACCAAGGCCCTCATTTGAGAGGCCTCAGGCATTTCAGCTCTGGCAAGGGGAGCCTCAACCTGGACGTCCCCTTCACTTAGCGGCTCTCCTTCTTCTTCAGACATTTCTCTGCCCTGGCGGACTCCTCTTGAGCTTCAATTTCTCTCGGGGCCTCCAGTGCCTCGGTAGAAGGCCTCTCGCTGGAAGACGTCCCGCGGAGTTCAGTCACTGGTTCAGCTGGCTCGGTTGCCCCTTCATCCTCCGCTGGCTCTCCCGCAGGCAGCCTAGGCTGAACTTCAGCAGCTACAATTGTTTCTCCCACCTCGATTGAAGTGGAGATCGCTCCTGCCTCCGCCCGCAACACCTTCGGACCGCCGGCCTCCAATGAGGGAGATAGGGCGACCCTGACCACGGGGGTCTCTGAGTAAACTGACATCGCTTCTGCGCCATCATCTGGCAAAACGACAACAGGTGGGGAGGAAATTTCGGCAGCCTCCTCCGAAACCCCCGCGGTATCCTGACCTCTCCCAGCTGACGGACCTTCCTCCAGCATCGAAGGACCGTGCGCCGCCGCTGGAACTTCGATACTTTCATCCCGCGGCGACGAGGGACGGTGATCATCGCCATCTCTCCTGATCCCCCCAGGGCGGGAACTGGAAGGGTGGAACCTTTTCTCGGCCCTATGCTTACTGCTAGGGCCGGGCCTCCCGCGATGCTTACCCAGTTCCTCTCTCATCTGATCTATGAACGCCGACCTTTCAGCTGCAAGCGCAACGCGACTCGCTCATTAGCTCGTACAAAATCAAAGCTAAAATCGCCTTAACCTATTAGCTACAAAATAATACTTACAGCGAGGATCAACGGGGCTCGATCTAGCTGCGAAAAGAGCGTCCTCTGATAGAAGGGCGCTAGCCGGAAGCACTCGACTGCTGCGCAATACGACCAGATCCCTCTTCTCCTGCTCGGATAACTCTGGATGTGCTTCCGGATCTTTTACATAACGTCCCCACACCCGAGGAAAATCCAAGCCGATATTTCCTTCGACTATGAAGAATCGTGATTTCCATTCTTTTATCGACGACGGATTGTCTGAAATCATCTTGAAAGACCTCCGGGGACCAATGTAAGGCCACTCGGAGGCCCTCCCAGAAACCAAGTTATAGCACACCCTGAACATCGGGAGAGTTGCGGTTACCCCAACGCGGCTGCACAGCGAGATGAATCTGATAAGGTTGCGCCAGCTATTAGGAGCCACCATGGTGAAGCATATGTTGTAGAACCTCGTCACCTCCTGAACTAGCGGATGAAGAGGAAACCTGAGGCCCGCCCTCAAACTTTCCTCATAACAGAATGCTCCATCCCCTAGTTCAAATGTCACCTTGTCATCGACCGTCGGGAGCAATAGGGCAACATCCTGAGGAATCTTGTATAGGCGGCGTATCCGTTCCAGATCCGCCAGGGTCACCTCCGAAGCCAAATCGCTCGGACTCACCATGCTTTCGATCGAAAGAGACACTGAGCAAGGTCACCAAGAAAATAGGAGAACGAAGTTCTTCGAGGGAAAGCGAAAGAGCGCTACGAATGGGGTTAGCGCCGCTTCAACTCCGTTTTTCCCAAAAGAAACCGCCTCAAGGAGAAGATAAGACGTCTCAACCAAGACGTCCGGAACCGCCACTGCAGGCGCTGTGAAGATCGAGATCCCCTACATGGCGCAACCCCAGCCGTTGCACCCAAGAAACGACGGATCCACCTCGTAAAGGCAAGGCAGCCACGCAGCATTACCTAGGGCATCATTGCGTGGGCTGTCAAATCCAGATCCCACGTTCGGATCGCGCCACCTAGGTCTATACTCCCTATGCTCGAACCTACGCTTCGAACTAGGGAGTGGGGGCATGTGTTGAGGGGTAAAATCACCATTGCATTGATAACCGTGCGAAGGGGCTAAGATCAGCCCTGGCCCTCACTTGCTACACTGTACCCACAAAGAATGAGCTAACCAATATGATTCGGCAGATCGAGCAACCCATAGCTCAGCTCAATCCATAGCTCGGCCTCCCCGAGCAATTCATAGCTCGGCTCCCCCGAACAATCCATAGCTCGGCCTCCCCGAGCAATTTATAGCTCGGCCTCTTCGAGCACTCCATAGCTTGACATGCGCCTCCGCGGAACGAAACTGTTTTCACGTCCGACTAATTTCTTCTGTTATATCTCAGCCGCCCTCGTATCTCGGCTGCTCAAGCCATGCTTACGCCCCGGCAGCGCGAACTATTTGTGCATTTCGGCCATCAAGGCCGGGTCGTCCCTCAACCATCCAAACCAAGCCTTTCTGCGCCCCTGCGGAACCTGGCGCGAGAGAGCCCAAGTTCAGTGTAACAGAATTCCAAACGATGAATCATATCGAGACGTGGCCTAAGACCTGCAATAACGGCTTAGGACCTACATAGTCATCGAATATCGGGCCATCAGAAAGCTCTCCCAGCCGTCAATTCCCTAACAGATAGGATACGGATCTTACCGGCCTCACAACAGCTTGATTCGAATAATCTTCAAATTCCAACAACCTTCGAACCTTCCAGAAGGTGCTCAAGATTCAGGTGATTGCCTATAAATAGGACACTTCTAGATTTTCTCAGGTACGCGACTCCTCGCTCAGTCTCAGCATTACTCTCTCTCTTTCACTGCTCCCCCCTCTCCGCCATTGGCGCTCCATTCGAGCTCCCGATAGGCCACCCCTGGAGAGACTCTTCGGAGGGGTCCTTCTCCCAACATTTGTTATTCGTCGATCTCCACTGACTTGAGCGTCGGAGGGTCTTCCACGGAGGGCCACCCCCAACGCCTTCCGCGTGAGAACTTCTTTGCAGGTCCGTACAGAAGGAAGCTCAATCAGAAAATTGATTGCGCCCGAGTCAAAGAACAAATTTTAACGATAACATATATATATATATATATATATATATATATATATATATATATATATATATATATATATATATATATATATATATATATATATATATATATATATATATATATATATATATATATATATGCACAAATCACATAACATGATGCGCATAAGCTACGTTGTATCTGATTGCATAAGGATTTTTCCTTTCAAGAAACGACTCAGGCCGGCCGTGAGCCCTCGGGCTCATGCCCATCCTACTTGCCGATATATTACTAAATAATGCTGACATTTTGCCTGCAAAAAGATAATTTCCAAGCTGCAGGGCAACTTCAGCAGCGTGAGAAGCGGTGGAAGTTTCCTCACCAAATTCCAGGCTCTCCACGTCCTTGGATCCCATCATCCGTCACCTGAAAGGGATGAGTCAGGCACTGCTGTAGCCTTGGATTCTCATTTCCGGCCCCGTTGCCTCCCCCAATGCGTCCCCATAAGTCTGCGACGTGGGGTCCGCCCCCCTACTCGTCCCTTTCCTCTCTCTTCCGTTTCGCTGCGGGCGGTCCGTCCGTTTGAAATCCAAGCAGAATCGCTGCAAACCCACTTCCCCCATCGCCACATTTGAAATGATCTCGAACTGAAAAAAATAAGAAAAAATAAGAAAAAAAAAATCTCATTTCGTTCGGTCCTCTTGGATCGGCGAACCCCGTTCTCATGGCGGCGGCTTCGTCGTCTTCGGCCGAGCCCGGGCTTCCGAAGGCGGAGGCGCCGGCTGGCGGAGGAGGGGGGGAGGGACGTCGGAGGGGCGGCGGGCGGCGGCGAGCGACCAGCTGAGCTTCGGGGGAATGAAGAAGGCAAGGAAGGAGAGGGTCTGCACCGCCAAGGAGCGCATCAGCCGGATGCCGCCCTGCGCCGCCGGCAAGCGGAGCTCCATCTACAGAGGAGTCACCGGTGAATACTAAATCTCTCCATGTAAAACCCTCGCCTTCTTCGTTCTTTTTCGCTGACTGCGCGTGAAGCGAACGCATCCCATTTCTTTGATTCAAATGGGTCACGAGATGGTGGGGGATCATCAGCAGTTGTGCTTCGATCAACGTTCGATAATCTGTTCGATCGAATGCTTCGTAAAAGAAATGGAAATGGCTGACCCGATCCTGTTAGATTTGTATTTGTGATTTGATGCTAGAACTACGCAACTTGGAAAATGAGATAAGAATGAAAATGAAAAGGTGCTCGAGATCACACCTTGGAATAACTAAGATGAAGGTGTGCTCTTTTTTGCCTTCTCGCTGCTATAATGAATCAGATAATTTGGAAGAACCACTTCATAGATTTAGGTTATGTCCTGGTATTTGTTTTATGTGAGATTTTTATCATGCAGGGTAACCCCAGATTATGTCACCACTTTCTTTTATGCGAAAATTCTTGGATGTTTTAGTCTAGGTTTACTGGTGTTATCTGTTTTTGAACTGTCCTATTCTCTAGCAACTTATTAATTAGTGTTAGTGGGATTCATGGGGATTTTACTTTTTACTTGGTTAATTTGCAAACTGAGATTGATATAGCATAATTCCCAAGTTGATAATGACATACAGCTATTAGATAACCATTATGTGGTTGATTCTGTGGTGGAATCACATCTGATCCTTGTAACTTCATAGCTCCTTTCACTTGGACTACCTAGATTTCAACATGCTCATTGGATATCTTCTGTTTCAAATAATAGACACAGGTGGACAGGTCGATATGAAGCTCACCTTTGGGATAAAAGTACCTGGAACCAAAACCAAAATAAGAAAGGGAAACAAGGTAAACTACGACAAAAAAAAATTACATTTCTATCATGATTTATTACATGGAATACTTGCACTCAGATTTGAAATTTATATATATTAACTTATTTATTTGTCTACCATATCTGTTGGAAACTATGGTTATAGCAACAAATAGTATGTTGTGTGGGACAGCGCATAGTTTTTCTAATCAATTAGTCTTTAATGACCAGGCATATTCCTTTATTAATCAAACTATATCTAATATTTAGTTCGGGATCTTCACTTGTGTTTTCTTTAAAAGTTCTAACTTAACCTTTCTGGTTTGCATGGGAATTGTTTGGCACGGGAATTGTTTATTCAGTATACTTAGGTATGTCAACAAAATATAGTTAATCTTTTATATGGTTTTTAATTATTAGCTCCTTCGGTTTTCAATTTATTTATTGATCATTCTAATGTAATATAGGTGCATATGATGATGAGGAGGCTGCTGCTAGAGCTTATGATCTTGCGGCTCTGAAATATTGGGGTGCTGGGACACTCATTAACTTCCCTGTGAGATATTTGCATATTTGGTCATTAATTGTAGCTTTAGTTAGGGAACTTTTGACCCATGGTGGCCACTTGACCTCATGAGTGAACTCAGAATTATGCAGTACAGTTTTTCTTTGGGGATAATAGCAAGTATGTTTAGCACTATACTTAAATAATTTGAGCTAAAATGCCTTGCACTTTCCCTCTGTTGATCAGGGTCTGCCAGGCTGGCGTGGCATGCAAACCGCATTATGCCTGATCAACAGAAAGATACAAGGCAATGCCGAAGTATTTAACCAGCATGCCTAAATAAGCTAGGATAACCATTCTGCATCTAGCTAGTTCTAATTGTTTTTAAGTGGAAATTAGTCAAGTTTGAACGGTTAAAAATTATTCTTAACCCATGTGAAGTGATTCTGGCATGCTAAGTAATGTTTGAAAATTGGACTAAACAAGCTTGACATTTGGGTCATGGGTCAATTGGTTCAACAGGATAAACTGGTTTGATCGAACCGAATGATATCATAATTAATTTTTAATTTAATAATATAAAATAATAAAAATATAATATCAAACTATAGAAAAATATTTTTTAAAACGATGGTGCTAAAGCTGAATGATGGTGCTGGAGCTGAAAGAGGACAGATGGATTGTTTTCAGGTACAAATCGAAGTGAAAAATTAAAACCCAAAAAATCTAACCCTAATTTTATTTATCAAAACTAAAAGTCTAAAATCAGGGTTGGATCGGTTTTTCAGAACCTGGCCGGTTCAATGGGTTTTCTGATTTTGATCAGATCATATAAAAGTCAACTTTAATAATAAAATCAACTGAACTGATGACCGGTTCACAGTTGGACCGGTTCGACTAGCCGGTCCAGTCCGGTTTTCACAACCATGATGCTAAGTCATACTAAATGCCTGTGCTTTGTTGATAAATGAGCCCTGCACATTACGCTACACAAAGAATTCTGATCAACAGCATACGTGAACTAGCGTTTTTCAGATCAAACAGACAGGAGAAGCTTTGAGGTAATTGCTAAAAATAATTATATTCCTGGGTAGCACAATCAATGAACAGAGGATACTCCAGAAGTGTAAAAAAATAGTCTTGTAGTTATGTATCTGCTTATACTGTAATATGTTTCGTTTATGCATCATTGTATGGGCCAATTCTCTTGATGCATGGTACACACACCTTGTGCCATGAACACTTATACAATGTTTTGGTACACATTGTGCATATGTTATTTCATTTATAATTCTTCGAGTTGAGGTGAAGATTCGGTTAAATGAATAGTTCATGTATTTCAAATTTTGGTAGAGATTTGAAACATTCAGGTTAATGTGTATTTGAGATAATGAAGGAACTTTGCATGTAAATGTATGTTTCATTCTACTTTTAAGTGACAATCAGGTTTTAAATTCTCGGATGCCTGTTAGAAAAAAAATAGTTATGTGATTTATATCTGACAGCTTGTGATGGAAGTTGTAAAGGTTTTTGGCATGACCTTTTGATTTATAAGGCGAAGTCATTAATATTTTTTGTCTCTAGGATTCTTCATTTTGGTGACTGAATTTAGCATGCATCCACTGATGACGTATTATCCTATATTCACATATATAGGTTAGTGATTATGCAAGAGATCTTGAAGAAATGCAGATGGTTTCAAAGGAGGAGTATCTTGTGTCTCTTAGAAGGCATGCGTTTATGCTGGAAGCATGGGCATTCTTTTTCTTTTGTTGTTGTTATAACTGACATAAAATGATCCAATTACTGCAGAAAAAGCAGCGCTTCTCAAGAGGGTTTCCTAAGTACCGCGGACTTTCCAGGTATGTAAGATTCATGTAGATTATACATGTTTCCTATGTTTCTTCTTAGAAAAACCTAGAGCTTACCCTTGGTCTATTCATTGCGATCAAATGATTTATCTGGCTGGAAATCTACTCCATGCATGTGGATCACAGTAGGGTGGCTATTTATTTAGGATGGCATTAGGTGACCATATGTGTCGTGGTTCAGGAATGTATGCAAGTTTTCTTATCAAGCAGCTGATAGGTGGTCTCTTTAACATTTAGGCAGAAATAAGAGGAAGAAGAAACTAACAGCTATTATTGTACAATGGCAATTGAAATTCTTCGGTGCAAGAAGAACTGATTTAAATTTTATGCATTTCTCTGGGGCATCAATTTGTTGAAGATTGACTTATGGTTATGAAACAAGAATTAAGGATTTCTGCAAAGAATACCTGGCCTCTTGTGTTCCACCCTACATAATATGTTCTGTGAAATGTATTTAACTACAAACTCATCTCATATATCTTGTACAATACATTCATGATTATCAGGTGTCAAGGTCAAGGGATTCCATCATTTGGTGCTGGATTCTGAAGAGAACTTCTCACAAAGTCTGTTTATTAAATGCTAAACAGTGGTAGTAAAAGATGTTCTGCATCCTTGGAAATTTGTGGTTCAATTACATCTCTTAAAACTAAGATCTTCAAGTGGCTCCTGCTAAAGTTAGGATGCTTTCAAAGGACAATTTCATGAAAAGAATGTCCCACTCAATCCTCGTGTTTTGTGTGGGGTGCAAGATGGAATGCGGAATCATCTATTTCTCTGGTGCAGATTCATTTGATCATTTTGGAAACAAGTTTATAGTTGTGTTTGACATGAAGTTTCAGTGCCAAGTTCAAATGTCTTTTGGCCTATGTAGAGAAACAGAGTTACATTCCATTAAGGAAGCATTTGGGACAATCAAACACAAGTACTATTTGATGTGTTTGGCGGAGAGATGCTGCGTGTGTGATCATAATTTCAAATTGATTTAGGATGTTTAGAAGCTGGCATAGTTTTTATTCTAATTCTGTGTCTTGATCCTAGAGGGACAATGTATTCCATTCCTTCGATCAGAGGTCTTTGGTGGAGTGTTGCTCCCATGGTCTTCATCTGTAACCTTAGCACCACTGACTTTGGTTCCCATGTGGAAGCTCTCTTTTGTCTGCCTTTTGTTGCACCAGTTCCATTTACTTAATGAATTGATGATGGGTCCCCCATCTTTTATACCATAAACTAAAGTGTTGCTTTCTTTCAACTATAAGTTGACATGTGGAAAAGATGGGATGGAGAAGAGGAAATATCAGCTTGTAGGAAATGATGGTTAACAGCATGAATTTTATACTACATTCCTTTGCCTACTCAGAAGACAGTAGCCTGGTGTCTTCTCAAAAGATGTTTTAAGGACTTTAATAAGAACTCCAAATCAACTAGGTGCTCTAAAGCCTAGTAATGTAGTCATGGCTTGAGCATTGCATGGCAATAAGCTTTTGGTTTGTGAATCCATGATGGGTGGTATCAGGGCTAGGCCTAATGGATGCCACCAGCTTTAATAGTCATGTCAGCCTATCACTGGGGGATTCTGGGATTGACTGGGATCCATAAGGGTTGCATGTGACCCAGATCGTGGGTGCACGCCCCCCCCCACCCCCCCCCCCCCCCCCCCCCCCCCCCCCCCCCCGCGGTTAAATGGGTGCTAATCTTTGATGAGAGCATTATGAGTTTGGGTAGGGGAGATTGTCATAGTCTCACCCTGACTAATAAAAGGGGTGCCCCGTAACTTTATTAGACTAGGCCAACCTCCACCCAACAATTTAAGCTTTTGGCATGTTGAATCATCACTTCAAAATGTTTAGAAGGAGACAATGGAGTATCATGTAGTCTCATATCCATAAATTGGCATTTGGCTATACATTTGAGATCTACATTAAGAATGAAGGATGCAAAAAAATGCAGTGTTATGCGGGTAGTCAAAATAGACAAGCAAGCAGCAAAACATTAGCAGAATGGTGTCATGACAAGCCGTATGCACAAATTATCTATCAAGCTAAGATATGCTGAAATGGATATTGCTCACTTTGAGCTCAGGTATGATGGTAGGAGGAGGCTAATTATCAGGAGTTTCAGGAGGCTAAATATCAGCAATTTCAGTATTCATGTGGTGCATAACAGAGGTAAAGACAAAATTAGTAGTGATTAAGCAAGGAGGAAGAGTGCAATTACTTGTTCTTTCTTCAGAACTATAGATATGCTCAAGACCCATAATCTTCCTTAAAGTATAGGGAAATTAATGTTAAGGACAAAAAATGACCAATCTAACTGATGCTGAAGTGATTGTTCATTATTTAAATTTCAGCTAACTAATATTTCTCAACAAATAGTATTATTTACATCAAATAATGAGTGAATAACAAAAAAACTTGATTGTGAACAAGATGAGTTACATGCAGTAATTGAAAGAGAATGATTATTGAATCAATCCAATTGCAACGGCACCTAACCAAATTCCTCAGATCAGACACAAGACATTTAAACCATAAAATCACATAAAGTAGGCGGTACATATTCAGATCGAAAAAAGAGACTAGGTAGAGGGGTGTTTTCTGAAATGTGAGAGCCATTTTAGCCTTGATTGGCACATCTCGCAAACAGATGGCTCCTATACATGATAATTTTATGTGTGGTATGTTATAAATAATAAAACTAGATACTGAAGCATTAACTTGATAGTTTAGAAAAAGGCCCATAATCGATTACAATGATTGCTGAGGAGGCCTTGATGAGTCTATTTAAGGTCAGAACACTTGGGAACAAGGCATTACAGACATATTACTGACTATTATATTAACAGGTAAGACTGTTTTTGGAGATAAGTTGGGTAATGTAATTAAATTCAAAAGTTTTGCTCTTGCATGACGGGACAGAAGCCTTATCATGTGGACACCTTGTACCACATCAATGTGTTATACTAGTACTAGTTCTTTTTAGTTTAGAAAAAAAATATCCAACAACTCTGTAAAAGATTTCATTACAAATTTTAGATGCTTTGCTCTGTGAAATATGGTGATAAATGTGTTATATATCTTACAATGATTATTCCCTGCGCATCCTTCAAAAGGGTAGTAGGAGAAATAACAAATCCAAGAGGGACAATGATTATAAATGTGTTATAATCTACAGAGGGACAAGCTAAACCAAAGAGACATTGACCAAAAATACTAAAAAAAATTATGATTGTTGGATCCCTGCTACGAAATGGTTGAGGAGAATTAAACTGACAACACAAAAGAACATGAAAGATTTTTTTTTTTCTATTTGATTTTTTTTAGAAAAGATGTTTTCCATATTACTCACCAACAAATAATTTTTGAGACACCATTTCCAGAAGCTAAAGGAATCATCCAAAAGATGTTAAACTACTCCATCAAACAGTACAAATTTATTAGGAGTATCATATCAAATTGCTTGAATCTCTGTTGAAGGGTTAGAATAATGAAGGGGAAGAGCTAAGTTGA
This sequence comes from Calamus simplicifolius, assembly GCA_900491605.1. Taxonomy (NCBI): domain Eukaryota; kingdom Viridiplantae; phylum Streptophyta; class Magnoliopsida; order Arecales; family Arecaceae; genus Calamus; species Calamus simplicifolius. Next base: position 264,719 of record UESW01004437.1, on the reverse strand, counting down.
CATGGATGAATGTTGTGTGGATATCTTCTAGTAATGCTAAAGACAACTTGTAAAAGATGACTTGCAAATAGGGTTCATAATGCCAATAACTTGATGGAAAAAAGCCTTGATGGTTACAGCTATGTTTATGCTAAGGCATTGGCATGGTGCAGTAGGAACTTGCTGTCTTGCATGCCACTTGTGTGTTGCTCTTTGGATGATGTCAATTTACCTCATAGATTGTATTATTGTATGCTAATTTATAGCAGCATTTGGGTACATACACACTTGTCCACATGAATATGCACATCTGTAAGCACCACATATTAGTGATGTTGAAGACAAGAAATCCTTAGTGTGACCATAAGCGGAGTGTAATAATTTTCATGATTTTATCTTGTCCATTTTGGCATATATATAATTTAATTATGGTAGAGCTACAATGCTCCCACGGAGTAACTTTGTAAATTGTTCATGGTAGTAAATGAAAAGTGTACCCCTATATATATGCGCTAGAAAGTGAAGCAACCATTGCTGCAGTAAAAAATGTGCATCAACAATATTGGCCAAATGACAAAATTATCCCATGTACATAAAAGTATTTAGTGCAATACAAGTGGTAAATTTGTTATTTGCTAGTGGAAACAACCTACAAAGTTGCTCCAGCATGAGCATTATAACTCTAGCCTACGTGCATGGAGATACATGCACATGCATTTGTACATTCACAATTAAAATTGCTGCTATTAATCTATTGCTTCTAGTTTATAAAAGATCAGCCAATTTCACAGTTTATCCTTTAATTATTAGTTCTTAATGTCGTGTATTTTATCTTTGAACAATAGTTTCTTCCCAGTGGTTTTACTTCTGTTTTATTCTTAGACAAGCTCAGAGTAGTCGATGGGATGCATCCCTTGGACAGATGATAGGAACCGAATATTACAACAACTTGAATTGCAGTAAGTCCGTAAAAGATCTACCTTTGATTGAGATTTAACAGTCTTCTTAAATATACAAGTTCCAACACTTCAGTTTCATGGATGGATAACTAGATTACTTCCTTGTAAGGTACAAGTAGGGATGTGGCTCCAGATGGAAAATATGCTGGTAGCTTTGGCATGGAGAGAAAAATTGATCTAACAAATTATATCAGGTGGTGGGCTCCCAAGAAAACACGTCAATCAGAATCAACCTCCAATGCAGAGATGTCGGTAGAGAACTCAAAACTCTAGAATGCTCAGTACAACCCACTGAACCATACCAGTTGCCTTCTCTTGGCCTTCCTCACAAAGAAAAGCCACGTGCACAAGGCTTGTCTGCATGCAGTATCTTATCACAGTCAGAAGCCTTAAGAATTTTCTAGAGAAGTCATCAAAGACAACGGAAAAGAAGGATGATACTGCTAACAAGGAAATAGAACATGGAAAGGCAGTTCCTCTCTTCTTTTCTAGTGGTGGGCTTGAAAGATCTGGAGTCACCTTAGGCTCGAGCGAATTGGCTGTCCAAAGAACTCCATACTCATTTGCTCCTCTTCTCTCTGCACCATTGAGGACCAGTTGGAACTCTGTTGATCCTGTTCCTGATCCTGTTTTTTGGACAAGTCTTGTCCCACCATCCGGACAATCTCTGGCAACAATGGTTTCAACTCTGCCTGCAACTTATTTTCCTTCAAGTACCTTGTGAAAGTACACTATTTCCGTTATTTGTATATTGCTAACTTTTTTAATCCTTTTTTATTTGCTTAATGCAGTTTAAGAAGAACGATATAAGTTCTTCCTATTCATACCAATGTCCGGACTGAAGCACAAGAATGAATTGTCACAGACACTAGTCTTGCTTTTCATGGTTTGACATCAGCAGAGTGATCTTACCTTGTTTGAAAGATACACACCGGCTGTAATGTAGATTAACCACATACGTTTGTGGTGTATTAATGGTAGCATGTATGATTAAGAACAGTATTCACATCCTGTATACCAGTTTGTTATTCACAAAGATTTTGTATTGTACTGGAGAAAATTACAGTCAGCCTGTTTATAAAGCCTGGAAGTCTCCAAGAAATAAAATGTCCAGTAAATAGACGGTTAAATTCTGTTTGGACCGGAGCTGGGCTGGATAGAAACTTGTAGATATTTTTGTTGAATTCAGTTATTGGTCCCTAATGAATGATCTCCTTTTTGCTGCAAGCAATGCCCTTGATACTGTTTTTAAGAAGCCTGCTCCTTCATGAAGTACCTCTCTTTTGTTCTAAAAGTTTGATGGATCTCTTTGATATATTTCTGTTAGCTGTTAACTGTCAGCAGCTTTTGAAAGATGAGCTTGATTTTCACATCACTAGTAGTAAATTTCAACTACCTGTTGTTCCATCACTCTGTTTCAAGATATTAAAACCTAATGGAGATTTTAGGAAAAATTATATATTTTGTTTTCATACTTGTGTAATTACTAATTAGGCCTTCTTTTTTCTTTTCTCCCTAAAGATATGAGATATGACAAGCCTTTATGCTCCATGCTCAAAGGAACTTGCAAATTAATTTCAATCGATGTTTAATTGATGTACACAATATACAAGTCAAAGCATATGAAAATAATTTCTTATCAATGGTTGAATTTAGGGGTATGATAGTCTGCCAAGAATGAAAATGTATTGTTTGGAAAAAAAAAAAGAAAGAAAAAGGGAGAGCAGGGGAAAAAACAAAAGTAGATAATTTTTGCAAATACAAAGTTCAAGTTGGTTATCTTTCAAACTTCCAAGGATGCTGAGAGCAGAGGTTGCTCGGTGCCATTTTTCTAGCCAAATTATGGAAGGTAAAGACTCAAGAGGCAAGATAGTTTGTTGCTCCCTCTGCCATGTGGTGGCGCTCAAAGCTATTATTAGTATATGATATTGGGATTATGTTTTTCTTTTTTCTACTTTCCCAATGTTGTATGGTGATTGATTCAAATTCACATAAATTTTCATGGAGGGCTGCAACTTACAAGCATTTTTTTATCTTCTAATATATAATTATCTTTTTTTAATTTAAAATAATTTTTACCTATCATATATTGTGATAGGCTAATTCCGTCGGTCCCAAGCTCAGATAAAGAGAAGAATTGCGTTAAGGCATTTGTTATATAGACCCAGGCTTCCTTCCAAAATATCAACATTTAATTAATTTATAGTTAGGGACTAGCTTGTAGACGATCAGATTGTAGACTCACAACTTATCATCTACTTTTATCTTTATCTTTTAGTCTCTTAGACATAATTTCTTCTAAAAACTAACTAATATAACCAGCATTGTTATAAAAGAGCATAATCACTTTGAATTAGTTAATTTTTTTTTTGAGATATGTTGAAAATATTTTATGGATTTAGCTATTTATAAATTAGTAAATAAATTATCATATTTATATTTGTGTACCAAGAATGATTATGCTAATACATACCACAATATAATCATAATTTTATGGATTAATAATTTTTTATTTTATAATAATAATTACTATAATTTAAATTTTATTTCAATTCTTAAATTATGATCATGATTATATTTATTATGTGTTAGTGAATATTTAATAAATTGTTATATTAATTATAATTAATATAATTAAATGTGATTTGAGAAATAATAATTCTTAAATTATTATTATTAAATAAAAGTAATTTAAGAAAATAGAGCATTGAATTTAAATTTCATTTGTTCTGTGAAATTATTCTAATTCTTTTGTTTTATGTAACAGTTGTCAAACATGAAATTTTATTTATAAATAAATTCTCGAATGAAACTCGTTTCGTTTGCAAAATGAAAGTGGCTTGAGTTCCAAACGGAGCTAAGAACGGAACGCCTGGGTTGGCTTTGTTTGGTTGGATCAAACCAGCCTTCCCTCCGGTTCGGCATCATATTATCTCGCTCATAAACCCTAAACCCACCAACACTCGAGCGCTCTCCTCCTCCAAGCCTCCCTCGTCTCGCCGTCCAAAGTCATGAAGCGGAAGGCCGAAAGAGAACCCATGGGCATGGCCGGGAAAGCCGAAGAGCACGAAGAAACCTGGGAGGGAGAAGCCGAGGAAGGAGATGAAGACGCCGTCCTCAAGTGCGGAGAGGGATCCGACATCTGCCAGGCCCTCATGGACCGCTACGCCAAGTCCTCCGCCCCCCAGCACCGCCACCTCTGCGCCTCCGCCGCTGCCATGCGCTCCATCCTCCAAGAAGAAGGCCTCCCCCTCACCCCGCCCGCCTACTTCGCCGCTGCCATCACCACCGTCCGCGATTCCGGCCGCGCCGACCCCAGCGCCACTGCCGCCCTCGCCTCCTTCCTCTCTATCGTCCTCCCTCTCGTTCCCGCCGGGTCCTTGCCCCCTGCCAAAGCCAAGGACGCCGCCTTTGTCCTCGCTGCTTTCCTTCGGGACCCACCGAGTGGCCTGGCCACTGGGACGGCGCGGTCGATGGTCAAATCGTTGGGTTTCTTGGCTCTGCGTGTCGATTTCGAGGACTGGGGGGCGGTTGAATTGCCTTTGAAGACTCTTCTGGCTTTCACTGTGGACCGACGCCCAAAGGTATCACATTGCTGTTGTTTCTATAGAGAATGCTTTATTACTGTGAATTCTTGGTTTGTCTGACCCTGATGGCTGGAGTTTACAGGTAGTTAACATTATGTAGGATGTCTTGAAATTCATGCTAAAAGCAATGAGATTTCATGTTAAGTTATAAACACCTGCCTCTATATATAAAAGACTTAAATAATGTGATCTTGCCACATGATTAGCGTAGCGAATTCCTAAATTGTAGTTCATGGAGGATTTACTTTACTTCCTAAATATTTGAGCATGCATAATTAGCGTTGGGTTTAAGAAGAAGTGATATGGTGCCTGATAAAATGTAACTCTCATGTGCTTCCTTTTTTTTGTTTGATAAGGATTTGTGGTTCTTTTTTATATGGGTAGGGGTTTTTACCATACATATATTTCTAATTGGTACTTGAAATAAATGGAAGATTATCCATAAGAACAATTAATAATATATATGTTATCAGGCACATGTATTTATGCTGAGACTTGCGTTTTGAACATTTTGAGTATTTTTTCTGCATAATTGGACTGAAAAAAAAGTGCTGATGTGAGCTACCTTTATTACATGGAAGCCAAGTAACAGAGTAGGCCAAGATTTTACGTTAGTTTTCAATGGAAGAAATTCTTGTTGGCATTTTCAGAAAACTTCACTGCTGCTGATGAGAACGGTGCCATTGACATAAATCCATAGCAAGGAGGATCTGTTTGGTGAATGAAAAATAGCACCATCTTGCTATGTATCGTTGCCACAGGATTGAAGTCATATGTGTAGTGGAATTTTCTTGTGCAAAAATTAGTTGTTAGCACTCTGAACTAATTCATGGAGAGGTAGGATTCCTTTCTTTCTCAAGAGATCAAGAGTAGCTTAACAAAAGCAAGAGAAGAAGCTGAAATTTAAATTTAAGGGTGCAGAAACAAATTGAATCTTTTTATAATTTTGAGAACAAACTTAAACATAACTAAAGGTGTTGCACTTCTCTTCCTGTTGAATTCTTGGTCTTGTACCTCTAGTCTTGACAAGGCCTTGGTAGAAGCTCACTAGCATCTCCTTTGAATCATAATGTTGCCATGCATTTTTTAGCAGCATTTTACCATTCAAGCATATTTAGAGAACTAAATAGACAAATCTTTGTGGCATTATTGAAAATTTAGAATACAAAAGGGTTATTTGTAGGTGTTGGGCTCGTTAGGCCCTTTTGACTCATTCTCAATCTCTGTAGGACTAATATATCATGAAAAAAAGATAAAAATTCCTTTTCTAAGTCAAAAAATTATAGATGTTTTGGGTGGTTGCCTAGGTTACTCCCTTGACAATTTGTAGGCTTTTGAATGCCTAGGTGACTCGTACCAATTAGTATGCTGCTGTACTAGGCATGCCAACTGGTATCGGTATGGGTGTGTACTGACATTCGATATACCTCTCATAATGAGCATATCGGATGTATCATCATTGTGTTTGAAGTTTACCAATACATCCCTCATTATCGAGATGGCGAACTATGCATGCTCATATATCTACATTCATCCATATATAAATACATAAAGATAAATGTAACCATATGCTTATTATGTGTGTGTATATGTGCATGTGTATGTGCAAAGTTTTAAATGCCATAGGATGGGGTTGTTATAGTTTTTGTTTTTTTTTCATGTAATGGAATGGTCGCTGTCTTGCTTATGTTGATGCTTAGGATAAAGGATGTCTCAAGGCACACTAATTGAAATGTTGGAATATTGTCAAGACGGTTCCATCCCAGTGTCTCATGGGATGTTCCATTGAGATTTGAAACCATGCGTGTGTACCATATATGAATTTATTGCACAAATATAATGTTGGTTTATACTTTCATATATACATTATATGTACATGTGTATGTATATATGTAAATTATAGGGCAAAACACACTTGCATTTGTGTGTGTGTGTAAAGATGTGTGTCTATATAACTATCCTACTTTTAGCATGGACAATACATTTGAAGGGAGAAAAAAAGCATAGTCTCCATGCCCACATTCTTTTCTCAATTCAGCATGTTGGAGTGTATTTTCTTGTTACAATCCTAGTGTAGATTTAGTAGTTCATATATCTTTTGAGTTTAGATCTTTTATAGTGATGCATGAATTGAAGTGCTCTAGACTTGCAGTCAAGGTTGTCTGTGTATCATGTGATGACCCATGATTGGTTGGGGTCCATGCGATACATGGGTAGGATTAGAATCGAGCTAGGATGGGTCACGACAACCTCCTGCTTAAGCTTGGCTCAAAAAATTCTTTTAGGATCTGGCCAAGCTAGGCCCAGAAAAATTTTATGGGTCCAGCCAGACCTCAACCAGTGCCCATCCTGAAGCCCAAATGGGTCAGACCTGAATTGAGTCTTGCTAGCTTGAAATTTTTCCAAGGTTTCTTGTTCCAGCATACTTAGTTTCTCTTTGGCATCTTAAACTGCTGCGAGGGAAGGAGGGTTATAGTGGGACTTGGGGAGATAGATCATAGAGGGAGGGGGGAGGGTACCTCATAGCGGAAGGCTATCTTTTTCAGCATCATTTGCCTTCCACAATCAATACATCATCCATCGAGCATTGTCATTGTTGTGCCACCCATCTTCTGTTGCCACTGCTCTGCCTTTTGCCACTGCCGCTCCATCCTCCGATTGCTGCTATGCCATATGGCTTTTGTTGTTGCTTCGCCATCTACCTCCCATCGCTACTACACCACTGCCATGCTTGTGAGCTAAAGAGTAGGATAGAATCAGGCATGAGAGGAGGGAGAAGAATTGATGGGACTAGGCAGTTGTTGAAATCGTGATCCATTGTCAATCCAAACCATGTGTCAAGTGGCTTGCCCACTTAGGTTTGTTTTATTGGGTTATGGGTTAGTAGAGACCAGTTAGGCTAGTTAATTCAAGCAAACTTGTAATCTGGCATCCATCTTAGGCTTTGACTCTTGGGTCAAGCCAACCTTGAGCCTTGAAATTGGCTAAAAATTCAATTGGACTCTGGATAACATACTCAAGCCCAACTTGAACTCTTTTATGCAGGCCTAGAGTTTGATGTGAAGCCAGAGATGCTTGAGACCATTTCTTGACCTGAATATGAGATGTGAAACCACATCGCGTCAGAGGTCATCAAGTGGTATGTGGGTGGTTGTGATGTGAGGCTGTACCTCTCAAGTTTATGCATGCAATGGAGAAAATCCCAACTCCTATCCTTCCTATCCTTCTTCTCTCCGATGTTTCATCTTTGTTTTCCTTTCTTTTCATCATGCATGGTCACATGAGATCAATTGAATAAATGCATGGTGGAGAGACTTCGAGGAGGCTTTAAGCAACTGCCTTTTAAAGCCCAAAGCTTTCATAGCTTCAATATTCCCAAAAAGAACAAAATTGTGGCTTTAGTGTTGCCCAAAAATGAAGAAGAAAAGGTGGGTGGGTTCCTTATATTGCTTCAATGTTTTTATTTTTAATAGAAAATCATCAGATCCGTTGATCATGAATTTTCTATTGTTCTAGAGAAAAAATAGATAACAAACAAGAAGGGAGAAATGATGGTTATTTTTAAATATTTGTACTCTTTAACTATTCAAAATAACATTTTATGGATTCATCAAACTCTTTCACTAGTTGAAACACTATGTTTTGTGAATAATGATTTGGTCATATAAAATTATTATTTTTACTATTGGTTATTGTTTTATTAAATAATACATATTGATGCGGGAAAAAATTGTCACCGCACCCATAAATGTGCCTAATGAATAAGGCCGAACTATAAGGATGAGCTATAGAGCCGAACCATCTGGTCGAGCTACAGAGCCGAGCTACAGGGCCTAGCTATCTCGTTGAGAGCCAAAGATCCTCCTCTTAGTTTGAGCGTCATTGCCACCTCATACATACCATGCCGAATATTCTAGAGAAGAACCATGCTGATCATAGAAATCTCAGAGCAAACTTTCTTAAACGGAAACGGAAGCCAAATACAACCCTCCGACCATAATTAACAGAGTTTCAAACTCCTTATAAGGCTGATCAGCTACCAATCCCATAACTGACGGGATTCTAATCGTATCAGCTCCAACCTCCCAAAACGTGCCCAGAAATTCAGATAACCGATTGCCATCTCGCAGCGCACAAATGCCAAGCCTCAAGACCCTCCAGGTATGGAAAAACTGACCCCAAAAAACTCTAACAAGTGTATAGCTCTCGGGAGGTCATCCCCAAGAGATCCTTCTACTGAAGCCTTCTTCCTTCATCTGTTTGTAAGAATCTTCACTGACTTGGACGTCGGAGGGTCTTTCGCAGAAATCACTCCTGTGATTCCTGCGTGAGGACTGCCTTGTAGGTCCATCCGGACGGGAGAGCGCTATCCGGATCCTAACGTGCACCGCCCCAAGCCGGAGAATGGATTTTCGCAACAACACATTATAAAAATTATTACTTATTCACAAAAAAATCTTAAACCTTGCATATCTGAGCAACAATAGATTTAATAGTCAAAATAATTCTTTTTAGAGAAGGGCTTGGTTAGTAGTTATTGTGGAAACACACAGCTTGGGAGTATTTATAATGGTGCACATGATTGAACTCAAATTGTTAAAAGAAAATTGTTGATTTACCTACATAGCTTGGATAACAGGAAAGAGCTGGTAAGCTATCTCAGCCATCAATTCTCGATGAGTCCAACATTGGTAAACTCATGGTGGTGAGGAGATTCATGGAATATGATGACAATTGTCACAAGGGAATAGCATTTGTTTTACTACTACCCTTTCGTACACATGCCATTATATGTGATGGTTTGGATGAATGTTTATGGGGAGGGATGACTTTGTATTTTCTTTCCAATCCTTGTGTGCATGGTCATCTATTAATTAAATGCACGGTGAAGGTTCATTGTACCGAGAACCAGTATCATTTTGGTATCAGACCAGTATCGTTCGTACGGGATGTACCAAACTGTACCTATAGCATATTGGTCAGGTGGAACAAAGGGGCCTAAGCCATGACCTGCCCCAAATCACTAGGCGGTTTGGTTTGGGGCAGTCTAGTTTAATTTGGTACGGTTGAGTTGGGGTCATTTTCGTTAGTTCTACTATACCCAGCAAATCAACAAGCCAAAATGTACCGTTTCGGTTTGTTTCGCCTTGATCCATCTAGTTGGGGACAACTCGGCGTACCATGTGCATGATAGCGATTTGTGTACAAAGGTTCAATTATGTATAGAAAAGATTTTAAACATGTATGTATCTAATATTTATATAAACGTATATATGTGTGTAACAATATGAAGCACTTTCTTGCAATCTTTTCTTGTATGACATACATACATACATACATACATATATATATATATATATATATATATATATATATATGAGAGTGAGAAACTTTAGATGAAACCTCAAGGAAGAATTCAATGTTTTGCCGTCTTGATATCAAACCCATACTAGTTTACTGGTATAGTTTTTTTTTTGTGGGGTTGGGGGGGGGGGGGGGGGGGTGGTGTTGGTCTGGTAGCCACCTATTCTGCAATTATGTCTCATGGTAATCAGTATGTGGTTGTTGAAAGGACTACCAGTCATGGTTTGGGATTCCATTGTGTCATGCTTCATAAATATTAAATATAAAAGGACAAGCAATAAACAGTAAGCCTTGTCCAATATCTCTGCTGTCACCTTTTCTTTTTAGAATTTTTGAGCATTTATATATGTTCTTCAATGTTGTGTGTAGAGAGATACAACAAAACATGCTCGCTTGCTTCTGTCATAGGAGAGAGGAGCCATTTATTCCCATGACAGAAATTAGTATCTGTTAAGGTTTACCAATTATTGTGTTGTTCATGCTGCAGGTGCGCAGATGTGCTCAATTATGTGTTGAGAAGTTCTTTAACACCATGAAGAGTTCTGATGTTGTTAAAAAGGCAAGTAGAGTGGTGGCTTCTATGTACAAAAAATACATTCCATTGGCAAAAGAACTCGATTCTACAGAACTTTCAGGTGCAACTAAAAGTAAAAAGCCACCAATACCTGAGAATATGGAAATTCTCCATGTACTAAATCTATTGACTCTTACTATCCCAAACCTGTCTAAAAAAGTCAAAATCAAGATCTTTTCTGATGCTTACAATCTTTTGGGTTGTCGTTTCTCATTGCTTACGAGACACATGCTCAAACTCATGGAGGCACTATTGGAACACTCAGAAGTTAAAGTTCTTGTTTCTGAATCAGAGAACGCTATTTCTTCTCTTACATCCTATGTGTCTTCTGGTGAGAAGAATCCTGTGGACACCATTTTCTCTGCATCAACATTGTTGAAAAATGTCTTGAGCAAGCTACATAATGCTCTGCCAAACTTGTGGATACATTGTCTTCCTCCTATCTTTGCTTCAGTTGCAGGTGTGTTCAACTGCTCTTTTTAACTTGTAAATTTTGCTCTCATTGGGAAAAGTTTCAAGTCTTGTCCATACCAGCTGGAATTTAAAAAAGTAGTGAAATTAAGGGTGCATTTGGTTTTCAAAAATAGTCATGTTTTTCCTTTTTATTTTTATAGAAAACAGAAAACATTGGTGGAAACACATTTGATGCTTGAAAATGGGAAGAGTTTTTTCGACAAACACAACTCCAAAAGAATAGAAAACTGAAAATAGTTTAAAAATACTTGCACTGTTTTCCATCAAAACTATGAAGAGAATATAAAACAAAGGATAAAGAACTTAAAAATATGAAAGTGAATGGTATTTCTTTTCACTTTTTTGCATTTTCTAGAGATTAGAAAATGTTTTTATTTTCACTTACCAAATGCATTTTTTAGAGATCAGATAGCAGAAAATAACAATTATTTTTAGAAAATGAAATAAAAAATGATTCTTGAAATCAAAGGCAGCCTGAGAGTGCATTTGGTTTATGAATTAAAAGATTTCATCCTAGCATCACATTACCACGCAAGTGATTCTTGAATTTTAAATGCTTAAGCATGTAGGATACCCATAGTTGTTTTGTGCAATAATCTAACTATAGGTTGGCAATCAAAAAAGAAGCGAAGCATAGCAATATTTTCGTGGGTTTCAATCAGTTTTTGAGGTTCAAATATCTCAATAGGAATCTCAATAAAATTCCAAAAGTACCCTTGCTTTCCAAAAACACAAATAAAGTTCCATAATAATTATATAATTTATAATAATTAATTTTATTATTTTTATACATTGTGATACAAATATTTATTAACAATACCATATAATATATTATAAAATAACACAACAATAGAATATATTATAAATGTATAATATAATTAATATAATATATTATTATATATTAATTATTATATTATATTATATATGTTATTAAATTATTATTAATAATATTTGTAATGGTGTTAAATTCCCACTAGGTGGCTATATCACAAAATCACCCCCCTTAATGATAATTACATTGCCACATTTGGTGGTAATGTAATTTCCATGGGTGATGCCTGGGTGGATGCTTGGGTTTGCTGAACCAAATGTGGGGATTCTAAAATATTCCATCATGATGTCTAAGAATCTTTCTGGATTTCATGAACCAAACGTCCTCAAGATTTTCGCATGACATATCATGTCAAACATTAGATATAACAAGTAATCAACCACAAGGACCCATATGGTCACACTATCTATTCGTGTCGGTTTTCTACCGGAATGTTATGGTACCACTTGGACTATCCTATTCTAATGGTTTGTAAACCTTGCATGGCACTTTATTAGAAGTTTCTAGGCAATTATGATTAATATTATGTAACACTTAAAATTGTTGAGTGTCAAGGTTGGCTGAATTGAATCAAACCAGTCAGTTCCAATCGAACCAAACCGAACCAGCTAAAACCAATTTGAAAACAAGATTTGGTTCATTCTTATCTCTGAAATGGTTCAAAATATGCTGAACCACTCAATTTAGCCTGGTTCAAGTGGGATGTGGCTCTTGTAAGCTTACTAAAAAAGAGAGATGGAAGCTTGTCTGAGAGCCTCTCATGAGCTCTTTTATCTCTTTTATTTATATTCAAAATCAAATAGAATGATATTTACTTAAGATTTCTAATGGATAGGGAAGTACCTCCTATTTGAATTTAAAAAAATATTAAAAAAATCAAATTTCTTAACAATAAAATGTTAACTCTCTCTCTCTCTCTCTTAAGAACAAATTTGAAGAATTTCAGGAAATCTTATTTGAGCAAATATCTAGTTAGGGTATTTCTCTTGATAAAAATTTTAGAAAGTCAATTAAACTTAAAAATGATGAGAAAACAAAATATCAAGAAAAAAATTATTTTAAAATATAATTTATAAAGCTTTAGTCAACATTTGATCAAACTTACTGGGTTTCCAAACTGAGACAGGATCATAGTAACCGTGAACCTTGTATACTTTCTATTGCTAACTTAATCGATAACTTATCAAAACAATAAAATTAAATTTACCATAAAATTCTAAGGTTAAAATCAATAACTGAGACAGGACCACAGCAAGCATTACTTTCTTGGCATCTATTACCTGACTATAACCCTCCATTGTATTATCCAAGCTTGGGATCTTTAGTGATAGTTTCTATATCTGACCTACGATTGAGTAGCTTTAGGCATTAGTTGTGTAGAGTTATTCCATTGGATTTTGATCTATTAATGTACAATCTAAGAAATAGGAGTTGAGTTACCATACTGAACTTAAAATTTTTTAGAGTTTTTACTTATGTAAAACTTTTGTCAACTTTATGAATGGTCATCCATTTTCAGTTTTATATTTTTTTAATTATCAACCAAATATAAATTTATCTGTAAAATTAAAGTTGGGCTCTAGACTTAAGAAAGATCTGTGATTTGCATTTTGCTGGAAGTCATAATCATTCATTTGTTCTGCATTTTTTCAGGATATTTGGGTTCTGATGCCAATACTTCTAAAGATGCCGTGCATGTCTTGAAAGAATTAATTAACTTAAATATTGATCGGAGGGTTTTCTTGACTAATGCAAGTCAATCATGCAGTTTTGAGGAGAGTTCTCCCGAGGCAACTGCAATTATATCTATCTGTTCTGTATTTAATGATTTGCTCAACACTTGCGATGTACCAACTGAGCATATGTTGACAGTCATTTCGGTTTTGTTTCTCGGACTTGGTATGTTACTTCACTTTGCTCAAAACACCACCCTTTTACATTGAAAGCAAAGTGATATCCAAGATGCATGAGGTGCCTAACACTTGCTGCTTTTTCATGTCTATTTTAGTCTATCTTGTAGTTTTAGAACTATTATTTGATTTAATATTATTACCCAAATTCCTTGACTTAACAACCAACTCCACGCATCTCCCCTCTCTTCATCTTTACAGAGATTCTCATCGTTAAGAAAGACTTCCCTTTTAATTCATTTATTAATCTCTCTTTAAGGGAGAAACTAAGAAAAGGGCAGCAGCCAAAAGCGGTTATTTGTTTTAAAATGGCAATATATTTTTTTGACCTGTTATTTGTAGCCTTATGTTAGTCTGATACTTGGTTTGTTTATGGCATTGTAATTATCTGTCAGGATATATTACACTCGCGCGCATGCGCTACTTGACACTATTCAGTATGGTGATTCTGCAGCATGACTGTTCCTTGATGTGGATTGAGGCTTACGTGAAAATGCTTCCATTTTTCCATTACCACAAAGTAGTGCCTTTATATAGTGTGGGACATGCTTTTTCTTGCATGGATTTTAGTACAAAAGGGCTTTAGAGATTTCTTCTAGTTTATTTGAAAACTGTATTGACTAAACTCTGTCACATATACTCAACTCAACTAAGCCTTCTCCCAACTACATGGGGTCGGCTACATGAATCTACTTTCTTCACTCTGCTCTATTCAGGACCAAGTCGACATTTAAATTACAAATAGTTATATCTTTTTTAATTATTTCTGCCCATGTTAGTTTAGGTCTACCTTACCTCTATCCTTACCATTAATTGTTAAAAGATCACTCTTTCTAACTGAAGCATCTAAAGGTCTACGTTGTATATGTCAAACCATCGTAATCGATTTCTCTCATTTATCTTTAATTGGGGCTACTCCTATCATTTCTCTTATATATTTATTTCTAATTTTAACTTTTAAAGTTTTACCATATATCCATCTTAACATACGCATTTCTGTTACACTTAATTTATTTACATGTTTCAATATTGCCCAACATTCTGTTCCATATAACATAGCTGGCCTAATAGCAATTTTATAGAATTTTTTTTTAATTTTAATGGGATACGCTGATCATACAATACTCTTAAGGCACTTCTTCACTTAATCCATCCTGCTTTAACTCTATGATTTACATCTTCACCTATTTCACCTTCTTGTTGGATAATTGATCTCAGGTACATAAATTTTTTACTTCTTGATATCTCTTGGCTTGCAATCTTCACTGTTTCTTCATTTGTATTTTACTCCCACTAAAATTACATTTCATGTATTCAGTTTTAGTCTACTAATATGAAAACCTTTAGATTTTAAAGCCTCTCTCAAATCTCTAGCTTAGCATTTACTCCAGATTTAGTTTTATCAATCAACACTATATCATCTGCAAATAATATATACCATGGATATCATTTTGAATATGTTTGATTAATTCATCCATAACTAATACAAAAGATACAGACTTAAGGTAGATCCTTGATATAAACCTATAGTAATTGAAAACTCACTAGTTTTTCCTATTGTTGTTTTAACAAAAACTCTGCCACATATATAGATCATATAAAATAAGTGATATACAACATTAAAAAAATTGATGAAGCAAACCAAGGGCAAAATTGGAGTGAGAAATGATTTTCCCAAACTTGTTCCTAACAAATTCAATATTTATTAAATTAGCTCAACCAAACCTATCAAATATTTTATACTCTGGATTTGTTAAACTATACATAGATTTTGCACCAGATAATATTTGCCAGAAATATAGTTGTGTTAAGTCATATTTATCATTAAATGAACTAGTTTTTTCTTTACAATAAATAAGGATAATAGACTGTTTTCTTAAAATAAAAAATTTATACTTACTAAACAATTAATAAAAAGATAATCTTTAAAAGGTTAATTATTTTAAACACTACATCTATGATAGAGCATGTTATTCAAACCTGTGCCTGGTCCATTTATATGGTATAGCATGCAGCTATGTAGAGATTCTCTTGTATTGTGGCAATATTGGTACAACATGAGAGTATACTAATAGTTTGTGTCCAAGAGTTGTACCGGTACATTATCGGTTTGATATAATATGGTATGGTACACCCTATACTGAGACATGGAGCCAACATATTCTCCTTCCCAGCCGTAGTGTTGCTCGGCATCAGGCAGGAGCCAATATATTCTCCTTCCCAGCCTAGTGTTGCTCAACATCAAGCGATATGGGTCGGTATCAAGCAGTACAGGATGGTTCCGCTCGGTTTGGTTTATGCTGATTCGAACCTTTATACTGCATCGGTACCTCATTGGTTCAGTATGGTACGGTCGGTATGAGTTAGTACGACAACCTTTGTTTATCTTAGTCATAAAATTTTTGTGTAGGTATGCTTGCATGTTTATTACAAAGACATTTACACAACTCAAAGTTGCTCGTCGTCTACTTTTCAAGACCGTAATAATTTCCTTCTGAAGGTTTTCGATAGAGAATATGGGCTCTATATGATTTTCTCACCAGCTAAGTTTCATTAAGGTAGTCTTTGATAACCCAAAAGCTATTTTGTATAAATGTACGGGATAGCATTTATCCAGGGGATAGCTGAGGGAATAAGCATTTTTTTAAAATTACAAGTCTGCCATCAAGGGATAACTTTAGTTGTTCCTAGATTCCAACCATGGGTTATCCCCTTTGGTTAAATTTTTTTAGATCTATCCTTTCTAGCTATAACATTTGGGAATAAGGAGGGATATCCCCTCCCTCCAGGGGATATCCTTCCTTATCCCCCATATCAAACACTGCTTAAATGCCTGACAAGTCACTTGCTATACTTGTGATTGGCATTGTTGCAACTGTGTGGAATGTTGATTTTGGGGACTGTGTGGAATGTTGATCATGAACTATGTTTTGGTACGCTAACCTTTAAACCTATTTTTAAGTCTCTGGTGTCTAAAAGATTTAAGATTGAGTCCTGTTCTTGAAAATATTATTTTGAATGAAATAATTACCCATTGTATTAAAGTCATCACATAAACGACACCTGCGTACAATATATGCATGCATGCAAGCATATATGTATGTAGGTGGATGCTTCCAGTTGGGTGTAGGGTCATGGTAAGATGGGTAATATTGTCTACTTTATAGTGAAATATTTTCTCATATCTGTGACATATGGTTATGGTTCACAAAAAACTATATAAAATTCAATAATGATATAAAATTCTGATGACAACATATTGTCATAATAAGTTCTTCAACCATTAACATATTCAACCATTAACATAAGATATAGTTGACTTACTGAACAATTGTATCAAATATGTCTCTGTTTAAGGTGAGAAATGATATCCATTTGCTTATATATCATTGCCAAAAGTTATTCCCTCAAGTAAATGTCATTATCATTATGAACATATATTCACCGTTCCTTTTGTCTATTTTGTTAAAACATTGTTATGAAGAATATAGCTTGGGAGATGGCAATAATATAAGCATTGGTTTTATAAGATGATCATGTAGCTTCAGCTCTCAATTATATGAGAAAGTCTGTGATTTGTATTTAATGATGTGAATCAATTTTAGACATCTTCTGTAGGAGGCCCAAGTTTCCTTTACTAAGTAAGACCTCTAGAATATTGGCAATCCCACATGGTGCTTTCATTCTCTCATTCTCTCTATTATTCTATGCTTTTCAAGTTAACCACCATTGTTGTCTTTGGTGTTAGTCGTTTTTGTTATTCATGAAATTTTTCATCTGTAATTGCTTTTATTTAAAGCATTTGCCTAATGAAGGTTCTGCTTACTTTCTTTTACACAGTGCATGCTATAAACATGTAAATTTATGATGCCAAGATTCATGTTGTTAATAAATACCTTTTGATTAATTTGTAGGTGAATTTTCATATAACTTTATGAAGGAGATTTTACTTAAATTATCACAATGGACAAGTAATGCTGATAGGGAAATGCAAGTTGTGAAGCACGTAAGTCTCAAGGATAAGGATGTTTACCTTATAATTTAATGATCTTCACTTTTTATGAATTATTGCTTAAATGGTTGAGTTGTAGATTTGATAGTTATTTTAACTCTCTTTTTGTTGTCAAAACATGATTCATATTTGCCTTTTCCACTAAATATATGTAGCATTCAATGTTTGTTAGATGAGGCTCATATGTTTTTGAGATCTGTATTCTCTTGTATGAATTTGTCCATGTTTAATATGTAAGGTTGATGGAAACATCATAAATGATATGGACTTTAATCAGAAAGTTAATTCTTGGTGGCTTTATTTTTCAATGTGTTACTCCCTTTTTTTGTGTGTTGTTGCCACCATCCATTTAAGCAAGTTCGTGGTGGAGTTTGGAGGAGGGGAAAAGGAATTAACAACCTACTCTTCATCCCAAGCCAAAAATGGTGTAACAAAGAAGGTTTTGTACTCTGCTACAGAAAAAAAAAGTTTTTATACTCTATTGCCTCTTTGCTTTTGTTATTTTGAAATCTTGTGATGATGTGAAGAAATTCTAGAATCTTCTGAGCATATCCGTCATCCTGAGTTGGTTGTTAATCATCTATAGCCAGCTAACCACTACCTTAGGATCCATTTTATTTCAAGAGTTATGTTTGTGCCTTTGAGCGAACTGACATGCTTGAGGCCTTAAAAGTTCCCTGCAGTTGTGCAGGATATGATATACTTGGAGCAAAGTCTGCCCACTACATATTTTCTAGGCTTTTTTTACTCTGATCAAACCACCATATAATAACATAGAAGAACATGCGAGACTATCAGACTTTAGTACCAATCTCCCTGAGCAGGTGGTCCCCTCTTCAGCATGAGGTTATTTCTCATTTTGTGATTAATGTGATAATCTCAGCTATCCAATCCATCTGCTTTTGCACTTTCTGATTCATTTTTTTTAGCTACCCTTAGGTAAGCTACATGAAACAATGGTAATAATTCGACCGAAAAGCTGAATTTTGTGAATCTTGATATTTTAAATATTCTACCACGTCCTTGCCTAAAACAAACCAGACAGTAGCTAAAGGCATAATCCTTGCCAGCAGAACGTGACAACTTTTCGCAAGCAAGGCCCAGCTGTGGTCTATATTTCCATTTAAGAAAAGCGAAGTAGGAATGTGGAAAATAAATGTAGTTTTAAATGCAGTAAACTACATAAGCAAAAAGCAAATGTGATTGTGTAAGGTTTTTGTGTTATTGAGAACTTTGAAATCTATTTGCCTTATATTTGATCTCGTATGGTAATGCAGTTGAATTATTTATGAAATCAGAGATTTGTCTTGAACTTTACAAGGATTAACTCATGATGCTATATCATAAGGACTTATTTGCAATAGCATTGTTGAATGGAAAGATGTCAGTTTTTGGAGTTCAGCTCCAATTCACTTAGAAATTATATAGATAGATGCATGACATTAACAAAATAATCAGTTTGATCAATCTGTTGTCAGTAGTTGAGAGCAGAAAGGTTAATGTCAGATTATGCTGTTGATTTTGTTTGCTATTGTTTTCTCTGATTATTTTGTCATGAAATGCTTTTGGCACGTGATTGCCAGATAGGCCAGATTGAATAATCATCTATATTGGAGATTGAATCCTTACAATGCTGTTAATACTTTTCAGATGGCTTCATAAATAATTTTGATGTTGGATATTTTTTGTTTTTTGAGCCTAAAATGATGTTGGGTTGGAAATTTCATCTGGAGCTCAACTTGTTACTCAGGACCAAGGCTTGGGCCTGTGCTGGCCAACCTGATGATCTAGGGTAAGCTGCCCTTTACAGAGGAAGAGGGGGCAGAGGCAAAGAGGTAAGGCAGGAGGAGGAGAATGTGGACCTGAGATGGCATCAGTCCTATTGCAAGGACAGCCGAAATAGAGTGAGATGCTGGGAAAGGATGGAATGAGAGAGATAGACATTGAGAAGACACGTTGAAAGAGGAATTCATAGGTAGGAAGGGATGAGATTTGGGGGATTTGGGTTTTAAATATTAATTAGATATATTTTGTAGTATAACTATTTGTAATTTGAATGTCGACTTGGTCCTAAATAGAGCAGAGTGGAGGAAGCAGATTCATGTAGCCGACCCTATGTAGTTGGGAAAAGGCTTAGATGAGTTGAGTTGAGTATATATTTTGTAGTAGTTGAGCCTGCTCAAGCTGATCTATAAGGTATTTATAAGTCAACCTGAGTCTAGCTCCATTTTTGTTGGGCCTAAAACATCTTAGCTTGGCACAGCCTGTTTGGCCAAGATGTGCTACCTAGACCCAACCATAAACAGTGCAAGCTGGTTGGGTTGGGATTATTTTATCTCAGGGCAAGCTGGTTGGATTGGGATTAAGGCTACAATCTAATTTGTATTCAACTAGATCACCTCATTGCTCTTGCTTGAGTTCTTGGCCATCTAATACATCAATATCAATTCCTAAATTCTATATCTGTTTGGAAAGAAAAAAAAAAAAAAAAACTGAACGAGCACTACTTTTAAGCACAAATCATGCATGCACACGCATACACACACATATATTCCTTTATGTGCATAAAAATAAATGAGCAACTCGAATGAAACATAACTAATAAATCCTGCTTTTTGTGCAGGCTTCATAAGCATCCTTATTTTATACTCTAATTATCTAGGTAAAAGTAGCTCGGGCTACAAGGGAAAAAACAACCTTGTCCTATGTTCAGCTTATGTTTATAAGTTTATTTCAATTCTAAGTGTACAAGTAGAAGAGTGCATGAGGTCTGCATATTGCAGCATAACTTCTGTAATGAAATGAATTGTTGGTTATATTTTCTCTATCTAATGCAAGAATAATTTAGTAATCTGAGAAGTCAAATTTATTGGATAATGTTATTTCATTAATTCAAGCACACAGTCTTTGTTTCTTTGCAGCTTCAGGAATGTATTGGGGCTGCTGTCATTGCTATGGGACCAGAGAAGGTGCTTTCATTGATACCAATGTCTCTTGACGAGGAAAAGTTAACTTGTTCAAATACTTGGCTCATACCTATACTAAAGAGACATGTGGTTGGATCATCACTGCAATATTTTATGGAGCATATCGTACCCCTAGCAGAATCTCTACGAAATGCCTGTGATAAAAGTACCGCTGAAAGCTTCTGTTAATATTTAAAAATTGCATTTGTTGACACTACCATTTCTAAAATTTTCTTTTCATTTTCCAGTTAAAAAGGCATCTAAGCAGAAAAATCTGAGGTCCTGTGTTCATGACTTATGGGATTTACTCCCTGCCTTCTGTCATTATCCAACTGATACTTATCATAACTTTAAGTCCTTGGCCAAGCTGTTGATGGTGGTTTTCAAGGAAGATCCATCCTTGCGTGAAATCATAGCCATAGCCTTACAGGTTTCATTGGTTCAAACATATCACAGTATTCTTATTAACTAACTTTATCTATGGAATCCATTGTTTTTTTATCTGCCACTGCCAAATCTATATAATGCTATAATCCTTATCATCCATCATATTGAATTTCTGACTTCTTGAAAACCTATTGTTTCCTTTCAGGAACTTGTGAATGAAAACAGAAGTATAATCCAAGCAAATCAAGACGCCAACCAGCATGAGGACCTATCTTCATGTCTCATTTTAGAAAATCTGCATGTTGAATCTATGATTTCACTTTCTCATTACTCCAAGAAAGCTGCATCTAAGAATTTAAAGGCCTTGGCTTCCAGTTCTATGGATTTATTTCAGACTATTGTAGATGTATTCTCAGATTCTCCTCCTGAAAAGCGTGCTTACTTGAAGGTATGCAATTCTCTATCACATTTTATCCTTGATATACTGTGGAATCATGAATGCTGGTAATGAATAGAGATTGTTGATTGATCATTTGGTCCAGTTTTAACACACAATATGTTATACTTTGTTATTGTATTCTCGTATTCTATACTATGACAGCATGGTATGCTATAACAGTGCTTATCGCATATTGGTCATATCATACCATACTGGTACTAAACCTACTGAGTCTTGTTATGTTGAACTGACCTATTTAGTAAGCATACTGACACTGTGCTAGTGTGGCATTAGTATGGGGTCAGGTATTGAGATGTAGATTACTAGATTTATCAAAGAAGGCTGCTTAGATGCCAGTTGCTCTTGCATTGGAGGCTAACCTTAGGCATAAGAAATTTTAACTAAAAGAGTTGTTATTGATATTTCTTTATTTTTGGATAATTCCAGGAAACAATTGGATGCTTAGCTTCTCTTGTTGGGAGTGAAAGCATTCAAAGCTTTTTTGTTTCATTATTGGAAAAGTTTGATTTAGTAGATTCTTTAGTTGAATCTAAAGAACTGGAGGGTCCAACTGAAGATGCTGATAAGGAAGAGGGAGAAGAAACAGCCAATAAGGAGAAACAAAATGAAAATAGGTAATAAGCATTTCTTCTTTTTTATACATATTTGTGAACTTCTTGTTGATGGTCTTCTTTGTATGGCCACGTTTTAGCATTTTGTGTTCTTTCTGACCAGTGGATAAGCTTTGAACTTGTTCGTATGAAACAATATTTCATCTAAACATTGCTAAAGATTTTAGTGCTGCAGATTTAAGACTAAAATGATGGAAACATGTTTTATATACATCAAATATCTTATGCTATTTAAATTATATCTCCACTAGCAATGCAATCTTGTATGTCACTATATAATGCAGCTTAATCATATGCATCTTGAATGAGAGGTACATCAGTTCCCGGTCGGTTATATGGTAAAAGTTGCATACAAAAGACAAACTATGGCAGCAGAATATGCTGATTTAATGGAAATCAATGGTAAGGTCTTGTCTGAATAAAATGACATTAAGTAGGATCATGAAGGAAACATGATAGGATGAGGACTTATAGAGGTAAGAAACAAAGCCAATATGGAGAGCTGCATCTTCCATTTTATTTTCCAAGTTTGCCTTTTACTGGATTTCTCCCACAAATTGTGGGAAATTATGTGTTGTTTTTTTAATAAATTTGAAGTTTGTTTATAGATCTCAATTTATATCTTTATCAAGAAATATTCTTGTAATAGTCTAAATCATTCAAACACAAAGTATCAATGCATTTGTATGTTTGTTTCTTTCTCCTTTTCTAGAATTGTAATTGAAACTCTACCTCTATATCAGAGAACTGCTATGGAATTGAACATAGAATCCCATTTTATTGTATAAACTCCCTTGTTGCTCTCTCAAATAGTTTGGAGGGAGAAAATTAAAAAGAGCATGCTTGTTGCAAACTTCATCTATTTAAGTAAAATTATCAAGTGCATTTGAACATGTCCAGTGCTAGGATGTTGTGCGAAAATACATATGAATAACACAAGCATGCCCATTGGTGGGTAGGCTGAACCAGAAGCCACATTATCGATCTAAAGGATGCATATAATTGAACAAGAGTGTATTCAACTAAATTGCTGTGTATATTTCTTAGCCTAATGCTAGTACATACTGATCCACATGTTCTCAGAACACCCAGCTATATTTTGTGCAAAAAATCGCATGTTTTAGTATGCCTTAAAGGCAAAAATTGAACATTGTTGATGTATCTAACCTATTATATAGTGGACATTGATCATGCCTAGATATCTGTAAAAACAAATTGACCAACATTTAAAGTATGGCTGGCAAAATCAAGTTATGATTATATTATGATGCTTTAACATTAAAATGTTGGTGTGAAGTGAAAAACATAATCATTTTTAGTGTGCAAGCAACAAATTGGATCATGTGATGCCGAGGAACATGTTTTTTAACAAACTGATGTTATCTGGGGAATGTAATTATGTTTTCGTTCACTATTTCCCCTTAGTTATGTTGGTTTGGTTTTTAACTACCATAGATGCTATTCTTTGTATTTATGCTCCAGTAATCAGTTCACAGACATGTTATATTGACTTTAGTTGTAATTTTTGTATCAAAATAGATTTAAAATGCTAATTTCAAACTCGATACGCTATCCATCTTAGTTTGTGGTTTTTGCCTTGTTCTGTGAGAATTACCAGTGATTTCATCAATATTACATGCATATCTGGTTAATTTTTAGTGTAAATGAACTGTTTATAAGTGTCAGGTGAATGGCATTTCGTATTTTAGTTGACATTACTCATTCGAGAGTAACCATTTTTTAAGTTTCATAAGTATATCTGTAAACAAACATAATACTTTGGCTTTTGGCATTTATTACAATTAAATAATCCTGTTATGTTTTAATGTAAATGGTCTCATGTTTGAGATTTGGTGTCTCCATTTGTCATTCCTCTAAGAACAGATTGCAGATGGCTTGTCAAGTGGGTAATAAAGGAGTTCTTGCTCTTAAGGATTTAAGTTGGAGTGCAAAAAGACAGTTTAAACCTTTCATTACTAAGTAAAAATGGCCATACAACCAATACCTTTAATAACATTAAGTCTTTTTACCTTGCATGAAATTTTTTGATCAACGCTGTTTACAATTCCCTTTGGAACACATCATCAATAATGAGTTCATAAGTAATGATTCTAGAAACACGATGACAACTAAACCTTAATCCCAAACTCATTGGGATTGGCTACATAAATTCTTTTTCTCTATTTTACTCAATTTAGGGTCAAACTTTCTGTAAGATAAAATGATTCTTAAAATGCACTTCAATATCTGCAGATTTATAATTAGCCATAACATATTTCCAAAGGTATTATGAATTTATGTTCTTGATTGATTTAGGGTGCGGGCCAGGAGGTTAATGCAAACATTCTCTAATGCAGGTGTTTGGTTATAGAGCTTGCATCCTCATTTGTTGAAGCAGCTGACAAAGATCTTATTAATATAATTTTTGATTTTGTCAGGTCTTCTTTATTGGTAGTCTACAAATAACTCTTCTTCTTTCTAAAGCATTAGGAAAATATTCATTCTTCCTTTTCAAACTGATTTATCCTAAAAATTTTGTATTTCTTGCCAGGTTTGTGATGAGCGTTGTGAACGTGAAGCATACTTTACTTTAAGTCGAATTTTAAAGGTCTAGAAAATGAACGTTGTTACATAATGTTCAAAATGATACCGGCATTACACTTAAACATACTTTGTTCTTTTGTCATGCAGGGGCACAGTTGGTTTTGCTCGGCTCGAATTAATGAGTTAATTGACCTGTTTAATAGTATCAAGCCCCCTGTGGATAGCATGACATTGAAAAATCGTTTGTCATGTTTCCATTTTCTATTGGTTTACGTGCTTAAGGTGAGAATTTTATCATTGTTGCCCACTTGATGAGTGTAGTCAGCATTCAAAACACATTTTTTTGGTTTCTTGATATTTTTTATAATGTAGGTTGTGGTTAATAGTGTGGGTTCTCAATTTAAAATATCTGTCATGTATTTTGCATTTATGATCCTTTATGAAGGAGGGTAGACAAACTCTATAAAAGTCACCTTCCAACATATGCATGTTGAACATGAAAAGTGGTTTGATCTTAAACAATAAAAACTTGAAAGTCACCAAAATAAAATGAATAATTTGATATATAAAGAAAGTAATGATATTTGTGATATTTGTTCCAACTATTTCATTGGCTGATGGAAGTCATAACCATCAATAATATCTTGGTTTCCCTTATATTATTCATGTGTATAATACATGCTAAAATTAAATCGTCCTTCTCATAGTCTCTTTTACTTCACTTGCAGGACATAAAGAATCCTAACATCAAAAAATGATTGCAGTATTCATATTTCCACCAAACTATCGTAGATGAGTCATGGATATGTAAATTCAAAATCTTACATGGTAAATTACGGGAGAGTTGGGATAAAAGAAAGTGAATGCATATGAGATGGCTAACCGGAAATAAGATATGAAGCTTGTTTGCTATTTTTTCATTTTGATAGTAATTTTAACCCCCTTGAATTGGGCATGCCCAATGATGTATGATGGATTCTAATATTTATTATATCAAGTGCTCAAAATCTATTGCAATCTACATGGAACCAGTAAAAAGCATGAATTTTGCTTATATTATCAGATTTCAAATATCTTAGTCTCATTGGAAAGTTCTCTTCAAAATCCATAGTCAATAACTTATGGTCATTGGTGAAATTTCAATGTTTTCTGGATCAGAAGTAGCTGAAAATTGTAGATATAACTTTATAACGATTTTCTTCCAATTTTTGGATTTGAACCATCATAGAAGTTTAACTAAAGATTACCTGGATTTCTTTAGTTAGATTTGAAACAATCACTTTTACAAAGAAGTATTATCCATGCTTCTATATGATTTAATTTTTAAAAGTGATTGAACAAGGCATGATAGTCTTCACTAACTTAGGGGGTACTTATAATATTTTATTTCTTGGTGTCCTTCATGCTATAAATATGGTTTTATTTAAGATACAATTACATAAAACAACCTAACATGTAAGCTATGTATAACCAAATTCAACTGTCTGAGTGAAACTTGACAAGTGTGACTATTGACAATTTTCAATGTCATGGGAAGCAGAGGTATGAGATTTTGGGAATTTGTTGGGGTAGGTGGAGATCAGAAGTATGATGGCTGCATTTCTGGAGAGTTATCTACTAGTTAAAATTGCTTATATTAATTTTTAACTATGGTTCATTGCTACTTTGCCTTTGTATATGTATTCCTTATGAATAGCAAGTCTAAAGAGTTGGGATCCCTCTCAATTGTGCTGATTTAAGACCTTGTTTCCTGACATGGAAGTAGTGGTATTTGTACCTGCACAGCATGATAGTTCAATGGCCTTGCAACCCCTTCTTTTCTATACCCATAATAGTCAGGCTATTTATATTCATAATAACCCTTCTTCCAGCGGTCCAGTTTTCAAAAGCAGAAGCAGCACGTCAAGATTGACTTTCATTTTATTTGATTCTTCTATCTATTCGCTCATGTTTTGCATACAATCTTTCAAGCTATTTGCAAGACATTTTTGCATGCTACTTTGTGCTACCGTTATTTGTTGGAATTCTTATTTTTTGTCTTTGATATCCCATGAGTTTGGAGGGAAGTATTAGAGATTGCAATCTATACAATTGCTACATGAAGACCTACATCTTGCATGCATGTGCACGTGCCTAAATTCTTTGTGCATGCACAATGCATCTGTAAAGTCCAATTGTATCCGCATGAATTGAACTTATTATTCTTTTTTGAATAATCTTTCATGGTATTATACCCTCAGATAAAACCACAATAGTGGATTCGTTGAGTTATAACAACACATTGTCCGCAAGTTTTAGTTCATAACCTTATATTCTTAGAATTAATTATTCAGAGAAAAGAGATTTTATCAATTGCTGAGGTTTTGTTGGTGGAATATGTATCATCAAAATGCTTCTTCCACTCACTTTGTCCTCATAGTTAGATCTTCTTTCCCCTAAAATGTTCTATTATAATTCATATATATATTTTATCCGTTTGGAAATTGAAACAACACCAAAGCTACCATTTTCATTTAGTTCTTGCATGTTTAGCTTTTGAATTTTCTACCTTTTTGGTCATAGCGACCTCAGCTGTTGTGCTACATAGCATTGTTCATTAGTCTTCTTGGCTGCTCCGTCTGCTAGTGTACATAAAGATTCCTGCATTATGCTAGTTTTGTTTATTTAAATGTGCATCAAATCTCTGCAATATGCTTCAAATGGCTGTTGTGCTAATGGCATTGTTCATTAGCCTTCTTGGCTGCTCTGTCTGCTAGCGTACATAAAATTCCTGGCATTATGCTAGTTTTATTTATTTAAATGTGCATCAAATCTCTGCAATATGCTTCAAATGCTTGTGGTTTTAATTTTAGGAGTGTGTGCTTCACTTGGTTGACAATTAAGCTTCTCTAACCTGTGATTTCAATTCTTTTGCAGAGAAATGAGGAGAACTTGAACACAAAAGCATTTTTAATTTTGAATGAGATTATACTCACACTAAAGGTGGTGTCACTTTGCTGCCATAAATAGCATTATTCTACTATTAATATTATTATTTTACTGATATCTAAATTGTAATTTTTATTCTTTTATGTGCATCAATTTTAATTTTCTTAGAAGGTAGGCCCTGAAATTAGTAGGCATTGCAACCAAAAGTTATTCTTAGCTAAGTTCAAGTTAGCTTAAGAGAAGCAAAGCTTCAGTCATCAATTAGTGTTATTTGTCTTTCATCTTAAAACATAGAATGCATGCCCACTCAAAGTTTTGGTTCTATGATAATGCTTTGGTGCATAAAACTATCTTTATCGGCAGAAAAGTCAACATTGGTCTTACTCCCTACCATGATATGCCAAGCCGTCCTGAATTGGATGGTTCAAGGTGAACCAAACCGGTCCGAAACTGGGACGGTTTGGCCTTTCGGTTCAGAATAGGGGAACCTATTGTACAAACTAAACTAAATCACCTTGAAGTGAACCAAACTGTCCAATTAGGCCCGATTTGTGGTAATTCATGATTTAGAGCCTCGTGGTCCATTTGACTAGTATGCCGCTAGTTGGGTACAATATGCCTAATAGTGAACCATACTGGTCTGGTACTAGTTCTTAGTGCGGTGAACCTTGCCCCCAACTAACTCTAAACATGATTCGGTCATATGTAAATTCAAAAACTAATAATTTTTGTACAGATGTTTGGAAAATGCTTGTCTGCTTCTTGTGAAAGATGTGGATTTTTTTACCAATTTGCAAGTCTGCAAAACATCTATATAACATGTTGAATTAGTGTGTAATTGGATTATTGATTCTAGGGTTGAGGACATGGCATTTCAAAGTATATGCACATTCTCATACGCTTTAAGAAGTGGAAGTGAGGCTCAGAGTAATACTGTCTTAACTCATTTTGCATGGAAACTACAACTATAATTATTCTCATGAATACTAACTTCTTACTAGAGAGGTCATTGTGCCCCACATGAAGTTTTTAGAAAATTATAATTATTGGCTCCTTTGTGAAGATTTGGCATAGGGCAATGATCTAAGTTAAGTGCCCTTATCTTGCTTTAAATGAAGCGTTCTCATGAATCATGACAAATCAAGAAAATCTCGTGCTATAGAAGTGCAATGAGGTTTTGTAATCACAATGTTTGTATTGCTTTGGCCATGTCCAAATTAGATTGGTAAAATCTTGTATTATTGAAAAGAAGAACAGCTTTTTAGAAGTAATCTAATTACTTCCTCACAAATATAAGCAGATGTTTGAAAAGTCCCAATGTCACCTGAAATTTCAAAGCTTTCATACATTTCTTTCATTTTTCTCGCCATATTTATAATATGCTTGCTAAATACTCTAGTAGGACATGGTCAAATGAGCTAAGGTGGAAACAAGCTTATTCACATGAAGAAGAAATAATAGCTTAGGTTTACTAATATGTCATTATTAGATTACATGTTTTCTCACATTTTTTTCTTGTATGTGCATTTTTATTTAATCTTTATGAATTAGAATTTGAAAGTATGGTGTCGATACAAGGTATTAACATTGTGCTGTGCCATAACATGCAGTCAGGAACTTAGTCCTTGGTTATATTTAATTTATATATTATGATAAAGACATAATACAGGATTAGTGTTTTAGATGAAGTTAAGCATTACCATAGGCTTTAGAGATATTGCGGATTAAATAATTATCAATTTCTGGTTCTGTTGTCTAGGTGTTGTACCAAGTAGTTCATCTCCTGTGTTCTGCTTATATCTTTATACATGCTTATCTTTTGGGGTCCAGGTCAAATGCCTATTTGATATATCATATGTGCAATGACTTTCTTATTGTTAAGAATATCTTAAATTAGTTCAAGCTATTTAA
Source organism: Calamus simplicifolius (assembly GCA_900491605.1). NCBI lineage: Eukaryota > Viridiplantae > Streptophyta > Magnoliopsida > Arecales > Arecaceae > Calamus > Calamus simplicifolius. The sequence goes on along the minus strand of UESW01004437.1, from coordinate 235,221 downwards.
CCTATCATAGGGATCTCTTCTATTTGATTTTCTTATTATGCAGACTAAGAAAGAGTCTAGAAAACTAGCATATGATGTACTCCTGATTACAAGTGACAGCTTGAAGAACCCTCAGTCTGGTGATGCGGAATCTGATCTTCATCGACTATTTAGTATGGTAATGTTACTGACACTGATCCATCATTTAGATGCTTGAGTTGACCAGTCAATGTGCAATTATGTTAAATCATTCTATCCTCACAATGCATTCATATAAAATGGTAATCTCTATTTTTTAATCAGTTCAATTGTTTCATTGTCATGATAGTTCCATGATTCATTGTGCAGATGGTACCTTGAGAAAATATAATCAGATATTCCTGCAAGAACTTTTTCCCTTTCTAACAGTTAAACTTGGTGTTTTTAGATTTTTATTCTTTAAATATTTCCCAATGTTCTCATAACTTGTATTACTTGATCATTTTTGTTGTTATTGTGTATTTTAGTTCCATTTACTGTATTTATTTATTGTTAGCACCTTCACCATCAGAAATTAAGTGTGCATTATATTCCAGTGATGGGAAGTGGCTTTATAATCAACTCTGACCTCAAAACTGCCAATTGACGATGGGTTGTTCTGGCTTTCAAGCCTTTGAGAAGAAACAGATGGATAACTTGCCAGCTCTACATTTAATTTTTAGAACCTGAGATTTATATCAGCATCATGAGCTGTCTCAGAAATTAGCTGGATCTATTACTTATTCATGGTTGTCTAGTGATTTATACAGATAATTATTTAACAAAACATGTTTATGTTTGAGTTATTATGCCCTTTTGCCATTTCCTAAGCATTTTTTAGCGAATACAGTAAAGTGTGCTATCCATATTGAGAATGTTCCTCTTACATAGCTGTGCATCTTAAATAACTCGTATATTTAAGTTAATTTAATTTTATTTTTTTTTCACTTTTCAGGTTATGGGATATCTCTCTAGTTCATCTTTTCACATAGTAAGCGGAGCAATATCTGCACTTTCACTGCTTATATACAATGATGCTGACTTTTGTCTGGCTGTGCCAAACTTGATACCATCGGTTTTACTTTTGCTGCAAAACAAAGATATTGAAGTTATTAAAGTGAGTTCAGTGGCATGTTTTTTTTTTTTTTTTTTAATCCTTGGACTTTATCTTCTACTTTGATATCTCATATGCACTATGACATGTGATAGGCCGCCTTGGGCTTCGTCAAAGTGCTGGTTTCCTCCTTGCAAATTGATAAACTACTGAACCTGGCTCCTGATGTTGTCAATGGAATATTGCCGTGGATATCTGTTTCAAGACATCATTTCAGATCAAAGGCATGTGCCACTTGGGCAAAGTTTTGGTTCTTTTTATCTTTTGTCAAATTATTTCATCTCCTATAAAATCTGTTGCATCATTAAAAAACTACACCAAATTGCAGGTTGCTGTCATCCTTGAGATCTTGATAAGAAAGTGTGGTTTTGATGCCATCAACATTATTGTGCCTAGAAACTACAAGGGCTTCGTTAAAACCATTGCTGAGGTAGAATTTCTTTTTGTATGCCATCATATAATACTGGGAAGTGTGATCATAATTATTTGCCACTTCAACCAATGCAAAGTGATGTTGGTAATGGTTGTCCTTTTGTCTATTATGTTGTAGCATAAAAGGCTTGTATTGGATATTTACAACTGATGTGGGCAGACGCACTCCGTCATTGTAAATTTTAGCTTTAGGTGTTCTTATAGGTTGCTAGTTGGAATTGGCGAATTCATTCTCAAGGAAATAAGGCCAAACTAGAACCTTGGGTAATTCATTTTACCTGCATTCATGGAAATACTGAAACACAATCATGCACTGTCTATGCAGCATAGAAAGCTCGCATTTAATGCAAGAACGAATTTCTGGTATTTGAACTTACTGTTATAAATTCCCAACTTCATACATGCTCATGATTTGCTACTTTGGGTTTGTTAGTTTCCTGTGAAAAATTTGTAGCCAAGAAGGATGACGAGCTTAAATTATTCCTTATTACAGTGTCATGAGCAGACTTAGGCACATGATTCATTCACCGTTCCTTTCAAACTCTCAGAATTCACATGTGACTTGTCATATGCAGGCATCGATTCTTGCATACACCTATAAACTATGCAATTACATGAATAACATGCACTCATAAACCAATAAAATGTTTAATTATTTAAGTTCTTTTCTATAAATGAATGGATATTTTACCTCTTTCTGGATGATGCTGGCTCTGGACTTAATGCATTTATTTAGTTATTTTGACTGTATCAACCCGGTGCTCTACCACTGCAGAAGCAAACAAGGATGGGGCCTGGTATCCAGGTTTTTAAACATTGTGTTTGGGTGAATGGCAGCAATCCTACACGCGCACACACATGCACCCAACCATGGTTTCAAATCTAGGTGGGACATTTTGTGGGATTCCAAAACAAATTGCCATTTCAAGTGTCGGGATGAGACCGTCTTGCCATTGTCCAGCTTTCCATTCAGCATGTTTCAGGACATTCCTTTTCCCAAATGATGAGCTGGGATGCTGGCACATCCCCTTCCAGAAAAAAATCAGGATGGCTCCATTTCGTGGGATTTAAGACCTTACACACGGCCACATTTTTTGCATGTTGGATGGTTTTATTGTATCTTATCTTTCATTTTCAAAAAATATTATTGCATTGGTGCGATAATGGAGATTAAAATGAATAAAAAAAAGTTAAAGTATCACAGAACATTAGATGACTAAGGTACTATCATATTTAACATTTATATCCAAGCAATCCTATAGATATGAAGCAACAGCAGGCAATTTTTATATTCAATAATCAGTTTGCAACTTATCTTTGTGGCTTATTATGAAATAGTGCATCGTAAGTTAACATCTGGTAGGTTATTGTATACCTCTGGCCATTAAAATCAAGACTAATGAAGATGCTTGGGAAGATTTTTGATGATTAGCCTCAAAACGAGGCATGCTTGTGATCAAGGTAATGTGACTTCCTCGGGCAGCTTCTGTAGGGCTTTGGCTTTCGTTTGGTTTTTTTATCTCTTGGGTACTTTAATGAGCGACCCTTCTAGCCCCCCACAACCTTTTTTTGGGTCTATGGCAGGGCTACCTTCTATTTTATGATCAAACATGCTACTTAGGACCTTTATTTTAAAGGATGAGATGATACCTTTATGGTAGTTTGATTCTTATTTATTGGTCACTGAACTTTCATAAGCTAACAATTGTTTGTTATATGCCTGCAGCATTTTTCCACAACTATTGCTTCTTGACTCATCTTTTAATTGAGAAAACCAAAATATAGTTCAAATTGCAATTATTGTATATTTGATAAGCATACCAAGAATATAATGACTGACTACTTTACATATGACTTATCTAAAATTCAAGCAACCTTGATACTTAAAATCCATTCATTGAAATTAATAATTTGTTTTGTTATTTCCAAGGATCACATGATGCATAGGTGATAAGTCTCCAGACATCTGAAATCTTGTTTTCAGGATGTGATAATTAAAACCATTTTCCTGACATGTGGGCGTGTGTGCACACAGGCGCACGCACACAAATCCATATTTATGATTGAAATCTCAGTCCAATCACTTTAAATTCATATGGAACATCTAAATTAAAAATACATAATTCTAAAAGAATCTAGAACATTCAAAGAACCTGGAGTGTAAAATTTAAACCATTCAGAGGTCCTTACCTAAATAGCAAATGGGCACAAAACACCAATGAAGCAAGAACCCTAAAATACTAGATGATCATTTAAATTGGGAGTCCACAACAGTGACATATTTTGAGAGTCAGGGCTAACAGGAATTGGTTGACATGTTTCTAGACCATATGGAATCAAAATCTTGTATCATACCACATTACCATTTAGGTTGCATATTTTGTGACCATTTGATGCATAGGCAGGGAATCTCCGAAAAATATGTTGTTTTTTATATTTATTTAGAGGTTTTAGGTTTGTTTTCTATTATTGATATTGTAGTGATAAAATTGGGCATGAGTACAAATCTCTCAACTCCGCATGCTTATGGGATCTTTAGGCTGTTGCTTTGTCAATATTCAACTGAATTCCATGCTCCATTCCTGCTTGGTTAGGGAAACTGGGCCGGTATCACCCTTTTTTCCTTTCCAGTCAAGCAAGAGTGCTCAAGAATATACATGGTTAGAAGAAAGCAGCAAAATTTTAGTGCCGTCTACTACCATTTGCTTCTATTTTATATTTACATGTTACGATGATACAAACCTTGTTTGGAACAGGTTTTTTTTAAGGTTTTCTTGGTTCACCCTCATATCACTAATGGTTGCTTATTTGTAGGATGTCTTGCTTTCATTGCAAACCTGCTTTGAAGAGTTTCTGTTCTTGCAAACTCTCAAATACTTGTGCTTTATAAATATTGATGAGACTTCTATTGCTACAGTAACAAATTATAAATTACTTTTGTACTGACCATTTCAAGTCCTACTTAATAGTTTTTTTTGTTTTTTCTAAGGTGTATACTGGAAGTAGGCAATTTTATTATTAAGGATCTATTAAAACAATTTAGATGCAGATGAACAAAATACTTCAGAAAATGCATTAGTATTGAGGTTCAGAAATAACGCCAGTTCTGTCATCTTGAACTCTAAACCAGTACCCTGCTTTTATGTCAGCATTTTTTCTCAGTAGTTCTGCCATACATCGACTTTTCCGGTCTTTATTGTTCTAGTTCACTTTTAAACCATAAGGGTGTCCTTAGGAAGAACTATTTTGTGATTTCATGGAAATTATTGTCAACCTGATGTCAACTGTCAAGAAATTGGTGCCATTTTCTAGCCAGGGAAATTTTAGCAAAAGAAGGGCAAGGGTTGAAGCTAGAGAGCTAGCTGGTGGGTAGGGAAATCTGCATGTTATCATCACACAGTTTAAACCCATTCTATCAAGGAACAACCCTCCAAAATTCTCTGGACTTGAACCCTGCTTAAAGAGGTGGTAAATAATAACTTTTGACGCAAGGAGTTGTGTTCATATCCAAGGAACAAAAAAGCCAAATAGATGCTGCCCATGATAGTTGCCAGTTTGGAACTTTGACATTGTAATTGCGAGTATTAGACTTTCTGTTTGTACGAGTTTTTCACAGTTGAGAGCTTTTGAAGAAAATATTCTTGAGTGAAACAGTATCCTGCAGAAACGCTGTAACTTATACCTGACGTCAATCTGAACTGCTACATCTTTTTGTTGAATCTGAAGTAGTAGTCGCCACCCTGTTCAAGATCATCTCCTGCTTGTCCTTAGACTTCTCTAGCAATATTTCATGATACTCTTTAACTGCAGGGTCGCCAAAGCAAGAAAAATCCCAAGAGAGTTGCCAGTTCGGAAGCAGCAGTGGATTCGGCAGATTCTGCTGCAAAAGGGTATGGGATTTCCTTATTTATGTATAAACCCTGTATTTTCATGGCTCAATTTTTCTTAAATGACATTATGTCATTTGATGCTTTATGTATGCAGCATGAAAAAAAGGGTACTGGATGATGCAACTAGATCACGGAAGAAGAATTTCAGGGGAACTTCCAAGGATCAAAAAGGGAGAAAGAAACAAAGAAAAGAAACCTTGAGCACGGACAAGGCTAGTCAGACTGGTGGTAGAAACCAATTTACAAGTGGTACAAATCCTTATAATTCTGAGAGTTTAGTTCCAGCATCAAGAGAGAACAAGAGGAGGAATGGGATTGAGAAACCAAAAGGGCATGGTAGAGCAGCTGGTGAACATAAAAGGGAAAATAAGAAGCTGAAGCATGTCCCAGCACGTTCCAAGTTTAATAGGTCAGGAACTCCTCGACAGGAAGTTAAATAAGTTTCATAAAGTTTTGGAAGATGGAGATCCATGCAAGCGATAATCTGCAGTCATCTCTCATGTATCCGGGTTCACCATGGGAAGTGTGGTTTTTGTTTGGAACCGCCTGAGCCTAAGATTCAAATTTATAAGAATTAAGCTTGGAGCCAGAATTTCTGGGAGTAAAACACACGTCGGAAAGTGATAGTGAAGATCAAGTGCTTTCACACATTCTGAGAGGAGGTGAACCATCAGGTCATATTTGTGCACCTGGATCGCCACGTCAAATTCTGGCTTCATCCATGACAATTTTTTTTGACTGTTCTTTTACCCAAAAAAAAAACCCATAAAAATTGTAAAATTATATCCCAGTGCATTATTATTATTATATCAATGTAAAATCTTGGTTTATAATTTAGATTTTTTTTTTGAGAAGACTATAGCAGTTAAACCATATATGTATGTATAATTGCGGCCATGTAGTTGATTTAAATCATAGTTTGAATCTTTTTTTTTTTACATTTTGGTGAACTTAATCCATTGTTACCCGCCCGCCCTTTTCGTTGCCATCTTTCTGTCAGCTGGTTATGTTGACGTTGGCATGGATTTGGTTCTCTCTAAATTGAACAAATCGGCAGATGAATAGAGAATCTAGTTCGGATGATCATCCAAGCCTAGCTCTCAATGATAAAAGTTCCCAGCTCGGTGATACCTAGAGGTCAAACATCCATAGAAGGATGGCTTTAGTTGACCGAACTCGAGGTACAGAAGCTTTGTATTTCCAACAGTGTCAACCGGTCGGTCACCATCTGTTAGAATCTCGCGTACCCTCACGTGTGTTCTGAAACAAAATCATGTGTGTCTAAAGAAATGGTGGTGCAAGACGAGCTGTTTCTGCAATAGGCCATGCAGGTCGATATACAACCAATAAAACCTTTTTCTTCATTGCCTCCAAATTCCAACCCACAAGATGCCAAAATTCCATGGGGTTTAAAACCATCTTTAGGCATGCGCACCTTTGCACCTACCAGGAACAAGGAAGTCAATTGGAGGTAAAATGCAAGCAAAAAGTGCAGCATGGAGTTTCCAAAGCAAAAACTGTGCCATCGAAGGGAATGCTGCTGCGCGGAAACCTAGAAGAAGCACCCAAGGGAGAAATTCCAAAGAACTAAAACAGACACAGGGTTCTAAAATCCAGCCACGGGCCAACAAGTGCGTGGCTGCAAAAACCATTACCTGCCACGGACCTAACACAGATCAAGGATGCTGGCTGACCTGTCTAAAGAGCCATAGGCCAAGTTTGTTTTGTTGTCTTAAAAAAAAAAAAAATTCCGAGGATCTAATGCACATTTTAATTACAAATGCAAAATTGGCATCGAAAAAACATGGTTATCAATTGATCCAGGAAGATTAAATATGTCTGTAAAAGAACATTTCAATAAAGCATAAGCACATTAACTGGTACCACCCCTACATATTTGTTACGCAATAATCCGTCAAGATCTTGATTAATATCAGTTCACAAACTTACGAAAGCTGATACATCTCAGCTTGCTTCAGAAAATAATGATTCTTCTTTCATTCAGGATCAGGAGAACCACCAGGGACCAGCTGTACAAATCATTAATATCAAAATGTCAGCAAAGAAAGATGAGAATTAAAGAATAAAGCCAATCTTGGAGCAAATCCCAACATGTACAAACATAGGACAGCGAATCTATTTTTGCTTGCACTTCTCAGTGCAAGGAAAAAAAAAAAAAGAGGAAAAAACTTTCAAAACCTAACCTTGAGCCAACATCACCTATAAGAATAAATTCTGATACATGGAATACCTTACCTATATTAAATATTGTTCATCAGTCCAAAGATTTTCTTTTAACAAACTTTCAATGAATAAGATGACTGATTTCTTTGAAAAATCTTCTGCTTACATATTTTAACAAAATTAGTGAATATTTGACACTTGCAACTTTGTTTCAGAAAATGCATCAGAAACTAAGGCAGATCCAATTCTTTTATTCAATTAAAAAAATCAGTAATTTTTGTTTCAGAAGACTTCAATCATGGCTTTTTTTTGAAATTAGATTAACAAAGTTAATGCCATAAAATATTTCTGCTAACTTACAATGGCGATATTGTTGCCATTCAGCAGTATCTGATCAAGCTTTGTTATCCGGCGGCCTTCAGCTGTGATCTCACTGCAACAGATGTATAAAAATGTTAATTAAAGGAACTGGACAATCCACTCAGCATGAAAAGGTTGTAGAATTCTTTCTTAAAATGGAAAATAAAATTGTATAAATATGAGAGATCGATAAACAATTATATTATAAGGGCTGTAACTTAAAACACATGCACACATCTTGCCAGTAATATTTTAAATAAACAACCTTCCTCCAATTTTCTTTCCTATTATAACTCTCATCTCAATCTGATTCAACCCTTGAATCGGGTATCTAATCTTACAAACCCATATCCTTTCTTCCTCCACCTGTTATGCTTTTCTCAACAGCCACAATCACTTCTGTTACAAGCGCACACACCCCCCAACCTCTTCCAAAAAAAAAAATCAAAGCAGCCTCAATCTTCTTCCAATCACCACAACTCTTCATCTAAATATCTGAAGGGCCCCAATCCAACATTTTTCTGTTCCATCTATCCCGGATTGGAAGAGACTGGTTTTACACCATCCAACATTAACAGAAAGGCAGAGAGTTATCAAAGAATTTGTCTTTCCTTAGGAGTTATCAAAGATCTCTTCTTGAGTTAAATCTACAAAACAACTGATTGTTTTATGGGTAAAATTCAAATTATATGCAATATATGTCAATTTGACTATTAAAAATTAAAATATGAAACTAATATGCTTACAAAAATAAATCAGAAACAAACCTAGATGCAAAGATTATGCAAGTTTAATGCTAAATATAAATAGTTTGCCAACAATGTTGGATCATAGCTTTATATGCAAATAAATATGATTTCTCAAAGCTAAGTATCAAAGTTTATCTAGGGAAAGTTGAGGGATTTACAATGATGGTGTTACATTTGCTTAATCAAGTAACTACAATCACCATTCTGAAGCAGCCTGATTTCATTTCCCTGAATGTCAAATTCATATATGCACTAATGAATTATAACCTTGTTGATTGCAAATAAAAGGATTGACGCATGCAAGAAAGGCTCTTCAAATGAGATTGGGTTCACATATGGAAAAAGCAACTAATTTGCAAATATGAGATTAATTTTGAATTTGAAATTTCAAAATATTAAGAAAAGTTCAAAGATCAAATCTAAGCTTTGGGATGTAGATATTTCAGGCTTTATTAGAAGAAAACTAGGCTGTTTAAGGGAAAATCAGATTAACCGATAGGTGATCTATCCACAGTCCAAGCAATGTTCTTTAGATAGGACTGTTTGATTACTAAAATGCCACTACTGTACCAGATGCTGTAAGGGCGGCAATGAAAGCGTAACAAAACAAATATAAGAATAAACAATGAAAAGAAGAAATAGAAAAAAATAAAGAAATATTTAAACAAAGGAAAGCTAACAATTCCTCACCAACTTGACAAAGACCCTATGGCCTCATTCAGTTTCCACACCAACGTATGCCCCTACCGATGTGTACTACCCCATATCAAGCATACCTTATCGTACAGGTACCAAACCAAGACTCAATATGGAGGAAGCAACAAAATTCAATACACCGATAAGACCCACATACCGAGCATACCAACACTCTACTAGTATAGTATCAGTACGTGTCCGGTACGATATTGTGAACCTTGTTCCACACCTTTGGTTTTCTTTCCTTCTAATTAAACAAAGCATCATACATTGTAGCATTGCAAAAAAGCCCACAGAAAGAAGCTTTAGATATGCCCAACAATGTTGCATTACTTTTCACATTAGTGCCATGAACATTAGTCAGCCTTTTGCCTTCTCCAGTTCACATGTGGTTAATTAGACACTTAAGTTTACCATTTTCACACTAGTACTGAATAACATGAAAGACCTTTAAGAATTAAAACAAAAAATAACACTAGGATCCAAACCAACATAGAAAGATTAAGCAAAAACTTCATCATGTAGACTCCAATAAGTTCCAATGCTGGTCATGAAGCTCCTATTAAGGTACAATTTTAATCAATAGATTGGGAGGTCTCCTTGAAATACAAAATCTATTTTGATCCCCCATCAACTCTCTAGCTTGGAAAAAATTGCCTTTAGTGAATAGAGGTTGTGGCACCATCTCAAGCAACCCAATTGGGATTTTATAAGTGGTCATTAGTGAATCACATGGGCATTCCTTCCACTAAACAAAATGTTTCGATAATCTATGAGCGTTGATGCAAACTATTTATTCATCTATGATGCCCTCAATCTCATCCTTTTTCTTCTTTCTCAATAGTGGATGAGGTGAGGTTGGAGATTAAGGGACTGGATACACTAAACTAGTGGAGATAGAAAGCTCAACAGTAGTAGTTATGATGGAAGAAAAGAGTTAGGGTTGGTCAAAAGCTATGTTTGTAGGCTCCTTATCAACAACAAAAAACAACAACAAAGCCTTTATTCCAAACTAGTTGGAGTCAGCTGCATGAATCCCTTTTTTTTTTCTCATTCCTCTTAATTTAGAGCTAAACTTTCTCTAAGATATAAAGATATCAAGTCTTTCTTTATCTCTTTTCCTTCAACATGTATCAAACCATTCTTTCATACTGATGTATTACTGGGTCTATATTGTAAATGCCCAAACCATCTAAATCATCCTTTCCTTAATTTTATTTTAGCCACACTAATCTAGATACATGTAGTTTTCTAACACACAATATTTTACATTATAAAGTATAGCTAATTTTATGGCTATCTTGTAATTTTTTTTTCTTTAACTTAATAAGTACTTTACAATCACATAATATTCTAATTGCACTTCTCCATTTTATCCAACATTTTTTAATCCTTTGAATAACATCCTCAATCTTTCCTTTTTATGAATAATCGATCCTAAATAATGAAAATGATTACCTTTAAAAACTTCATAGTCTCTAATTTTTACTCGAGCTTCATCTTTATTTTTAATTTAGTAAAATTAGAAATACATAGCATCAAATCATCCTCAAGACATGGTTGATACATGTCTTTTAGAAGATCCAATTCACAAAAAAGTATGCACCAATCCTTCATAAGATATGATGGGGACCTACCACATGCAGCTTTGCCAAGGTTTCAAGCGACCTATGAACAAAAGTAGTACAGTGAATGCTCCGATTGTTTTCTAGTCTGGAGACCATACACCAATCCCATATTTCAGTCTAAGTCCAGGCATATAGCAATTGTTAGCTATTAATATTTAGTGCATGTTAAGGTTTAACTGTCATTAATGCCAAATGTGTCTTTTAGAGTTTCTAAACAACATTAATTGTAATTCATACATGCAGCTCTTAAAGATTATAAAAGCAATTGTCATATGTGTCTTTTAGAGAGCAGTCATGCATTAATGTAAGGTCTGTAGTAGAAATTATAGAATGAAAAATCAGTATCTTTAAGTTTATGCCTATTTGAAGTAGTGCTGGACTCCAGTAGATGGATGATGGATGAAATGCAAGTCGTAGGACAATTAGGAACAAGAGATGTCACCAATATGGTTAGCACTTTAACAAGAGGCCCTACCTTCATCAATCTTGTTAATTGGCTCTTTGCCCTTGTGTAGATCTTGACTTTGCATGGATGAGTCACCTCTGATAATGGTCATTCATTTGAAAAACCTTAAATTGTGATAAACTGAGATAGTATCACTTAAAATCTCTCAATACAATCTTGAGAATTTCTTGTTTGTTCTTTCAATAAATCCATCCTTTTCCTCTACCCCAGTCAAGCTTCTTCACGTAGACAAAATAACTCCCCCCAATGTTGAGGAAGTTTATAACACTTGTTGTCATTAAACTCAACTCTCAACTCAACTCATCTAAGCCTTTTCCCAACTACATGGGGAACGCTCGTCATTGTGAATCATAATTTTAGAAAAGAGATGTCTTCTTAAAGAAGAGAAAAGAGAATGGATGAAAGATCAAACTAATACTTTGATAATAATCCAAAATCACAAAGACATAAAGGATAAAAGGAAGAAAAATTGGAATAGAAGTAGGAGAGGCAGATGTGGAATCCACCACCATATTCAAAAGAGATAAACTCAAATACTCCAATTCTTTATTCTTCCAATGTCCATTACATGACTTTAGATAGACATTACATGACCCTTCATATCCATTATATCAATACATGATTAATTTTTAAAGGACAAAAATAATAATTTCCTTTACAAACAGTAAAATACAATTCTAAAAGACACGTTGAACATTTGATAACAAATGAAAAATCTCAAGAATCGCCAACTATTAATAGCTAATAATTACTATTTGACTAAACTTTTGAGAGACTAAAATATCTACTCTAAACTATTAATAAGTGATAATTACTATTAATGTCAAACCACTGCTCCAGCATCAGACTCGATTAGTAACCATATCTCATCCAAACTCCTAACACTCGTGATGTACATCTGTTGTAACTCTGTAGCTTTCATTTCTCAAAGCTATATTCTAGCACATTTCAGTATTTAAATCATGTATATAATATTCAAATAAATCTGCAAATTCACCAGATCTAGTCGCAACTAGTAGGGAAATCAAATCTCATAATTTCTTACATTTGGTGACAGAAGTCAAGATGAATTTCACATTTACATGAGGCACTCAAGGAGACTTCCTAGCTTTAGATTGACATTAACAGTACAGCATCTCAATAACAGCTTAATGAACACCATTATAGCTTGCTGGAGTCTTTGTTTTTCTTGTAGTGATATTTTAAGTTTTAATCCTTGTTTTAACTAGTCCTGGGGTAAACTTAGGTAACTAGATAATCACATGTTAATTGGAGAAAGAAAAAGGCCAGTTACTATCTATGTCATATAATGCAAACAGTAACATATTAGCATTGGGCCTATTTAAGACTTCTTAAGGTTTTTGTGATTCTAGGATGTGTGATGCTTTTACCCTTTTTTTCCATGACATGGAAAAGGGGTGTCCAGCCCTAGGAAAAGTGTTCTTGTTCAGATGGTGTAAGATTGATGTTTTCCTATTTCCATGACTTCTGTTTATTCCTTTTTCTTTCTTTCTTTTTCTTTTTTTTTGCTCACAGTTTTCTATTTTGTGTTCTGTTACCCTTCCACCACTATAAACCTATCACCCTGCAGCCCTCATAGTGCATGGCATCCATCAAACAGGTCCTTCTATAGAACCACCTAGAGTGCAAACAACTCACCTTTTGTTTACTTGATTTGTTGTGCACCAGTCCTTTCGGATTCCCATTGCAAGCCTAAACAGCTTAATTTTTTCACATAAAGCTCGTAACCTCAAAACACAAATCCTAGATCTTCTGTTTGAATCTTTCCCCTTTGATTGTTCTAGATTTCCATATCTGAAGTCAATCACAAATCTATAAATTATTGACTTTCACCGCAACCCTAAATTTGATTTGAAGGAGCTTCTTGAGTGCATCAGTCATTCCATTCTCAACAAGGCTAAAAATCATTTGTGGTCATGCACAGCACAGCATGCAAGAAAACATGACGTGATTGATTGCGGATAATGATTGTGGCAACTTGGTTAAGCAAACAAAACACCATAATCAAAAATCTCATGACTTGTTTTCATAACTACATTCTTTTGTTACAGAAATTTTTCCCTGATTTGCATATAAGCTACTGTCAAAAATTATCTTCAATGAGTATTCATTCATCATCTTGACAACTAAGGTCAGTTTTTACTTTCTAATTTCTTTTCCTAATCATATTAGTTCCATATTTTCAGATTATTTGATCGCCATCATATTGCATCAGAATTGAGGTTTTGCATCATATAAGCTTCCATTGTGCTGCACACTGAGTTTCCCCATCAATTGACGCGTTAATTTTTTTTTTTCAAAAAAAAATCTTTTTGGTTTTCTCATATCTCGCTTCATGACACTGCAGCGAATTGGCAACAATTAAAGGGAGGCACATCACCATTGAATTTTACATCAAAGCGATCAAACAATCTACCAAAAGTTGAGGGGAAAACGAAAACCAGAACAAAACCTAATGTGAAAGAGTCCTTTTCCTGCTCAGCAAGTACGCAGACATTGATGCCGAGTACAACCCTAATTTCGCATTTAAGCCCAAAATCGAGCCAAAAAAAAGCAACAAAGAATGGACGGTAGGACATAAAGAGCGCGAGATGGTGAAGGGGGGGGGTTTAGGGTTTAGTCGATTACTATTCAGTGACATCTTCAAGGACCATGTTGACGTAAACGTCGAAACCCCTGAGCGTTCCTACGAGCTCCTTATCGCCCTTCATTATCACCCATATCTTCGATCCGACGCACCGATCGATCAGCTCTGCAAGCACGCACAAAGAAAGGGAAAGAAAGATCACAACAACAAGCACTGAAGAGAAAAAGAACCAGAAAAAGAGAGAAGAGAAAGACCATCAGCTCTACAAACACGCACAAACAAAGGGGAAAAAAAAAGATCACAACAATCACCGAAGAGAAAAAAGAAAGAGAGAACGAGAGAGGAGTGAGACCAGAGGGGAGGAGCTGCGAAGGGTTGTGCGACATGGCGGTAACCTCCCGCTGCCCAGGCGTGGATTTCGCTTGATGAAAATGCGTTATGATACGCTCTCAGAGCATGATGATGTATGTTTGTACCCAAGATTCGCGTTATTGAAGACCGCCTTTTTTTTATTTTATTTTATAATATTATTTTAATAATTATTTTAATTACAAAATAAATTAAATTATTTATGGATGTAGAATGATTTTGACCAGATTTGAAATCATCAATTATTCATCAATTTTTAAAAATAAAATGAAATCATTAGTATAATAATCAAGTTGATCCATTTTTTATTATTATTTAAATCAAATGTTTTTAATAACTTGACACGTAATAAAAATAAATAAATAAAAATCATCGCAAACAATTTTTATTTTTTTATAATATTTAAAAAATTAATATATATATATATATATATATAGTGATGATTTCTCGGCCTTCCATCCTCTCGAAGTAGCCTTCCATAGGGAATAAAATAATATTTTTAATAACAATAATGTATATTTATTTCATATCGTAACTTGGTATAAAATAAATTTTGACTAACAATTTATCATGATTAATTTCTAAATTTTTATTAATTAGTGAAATTTAATTATTAATTGATTCCATTGATTTTTTTATTGAATTGAAATTATAATAAAATAAAAAATTATTAATAAAAAAATAAGATTTAATAACAATTAGGTATTATGAAGTGTTATTATTAATAATATTAATGTTATGTTAATATTAATGGAAGTTCTTGAAACATGAGATCGCATATGTTACATTTATTAGCCCACTTTTAATTTGAGATTAAATAGTGATGCAGGTTGGAGATGTAACGTTACACAAATATGACAGCACCAACATGAGCATCCAAGTGTGCATGAGCCCATATGTGGATCAAGAGCAATGAGTATCGTGCGTGAAGCTCTCTGGTTTTTTTTTTTTTTTTTTTTTGCATCATGCTTTAAGATTCGTATATTACGGCCATCTTCCCCGATCTTCCGACGAGCTCTGTCTTCTTCCTTCGTCTCAGCTCTGGTTGGTTTGTCCGTTGTTCCCGCTGCTCCCATGGCGTCGGATTCGGCTGCCGGTGGCCGGGTACTTAGGAGGAGGGCTCCGGATGGTGGGTTCGTCTGGGTGTCTTCGACTCCCTCGCTGGCGGAGGTGGCGAGGCTGGAGTCTTCGTTTCCCGAAGTCGTGACTCTTTCGGAGGTGGAGCTTGAAGAGGAGGTGGCTGGATGGCAGCAGACGTCCATCCTAGTTCGATCATTTCCGAAGTGGGTTCCGGCAGAAGCATTTATCAGGGAGTTTCGTCGTGCCGGAATTTCAGGTGAAATTGTCCCAATTAGCATGGCATTCCGGTGCCATGTCTTTCGTTTGATTCTCTGGAAGCTCATAATCAGGTTATGCAATGTCCGTGGGTGATAAATGGTCAGGTGATAGGGGTTGAGGCCTGGCGACCTGAATTCTCACCGGCAGAGGATTCTATCCCGCTGGCGTTGATCTGGGTAAGACTGCCGAATCTTCCCTGGAATTTTGGAAGGAGGATTTCCTCAAATCCATCCTGGCACCGGCGGGTGAATTCTTGTGTGCTGACACTGCAACCTTGGCGAAAAATAGGGGAGCTTTTGCTAGGGCTTGTCTCCGGGTCGATCTTCGTCTCCCCCTTCGGCCAGGTACTAGGGTTCAGGGAATCAACCAGAGGTTCTGGCAGCCATTCGCTTATGAGAACCTCCAGGGGATTTGTATGATGTGCGGATCGTTGCATTTGGGTGGCCCTTGCTCTCTTCCAGCTCGGTCAGAAGAGGACGGCTCTGTTCCAGCCCCTGGCTTCGGGCCGTGGATATCTGCAGTCAGACAGAGGAGGTATGCCTTTGGTCCTCAAGTAACTGGGATGGGGAAGCCTCAGATGAAAGCTTCAGAGCCTGTTGCTGTCCACTGTTCTGACTCCCCGATTGCTAAGAAAGGGCAATGCAAGGGGTCGGAGGGAACGTCTGCAGGCTGGGTGGCTCCGGCTAAGATCGCTCGCCGGAGGTCCTCGTCAGCTGCGAAGGTAGTGGTTGATCTGGGAGCTGTGTCGAACCAACCTAGGAGGAAGATGGAGTTGGTGTCTCCTGGTTTGAAGGGTGTGCCGGTCCTGAGCGACCGTGCCGGTTTTAAGGCAGCTGATAAGGAATTAATGGCTGTTGAGAAGGAAGGCTCTAGGGATTTAAGTCTGAATAATTCTGTGGAGACCAAAAATCCCTTTTCCTCTCTTGGATTGGATCCGGTTGTTGAAGGCCTATTCAATAACAGGGATGGCTTTTCGGGTCCCCTGAAATGGGCCAGACCGGAGGTATCTGTGGCTCCAAGGTCTTCCACCAAATTGATGAATCAGAAGGAAAAAGGTAAGGCTCCTTGTTGAAAAAAGGGGGAAGCAATACTTTATCGCTAGTCAGGCTCGATCAATCCCCTTGTCACCAGGATGGCGATCAGGTGGTGGATAGGTCATGTTGTGACAGGGGTGCAGGGTCTTCTTTGAGGCTTTAGCCGGTGACAATGTTGGCTTGGGTTCAGGACCTTTGCCCCCGGTGCAGCCATCCCAGTTCGCAGTGTCAGCTTTTGAATTGGAAGAGCAGTTGGCCTGTTCAATAGAAATGACTGTTGATGGCTCCCTGGTGAAACAGGGTGTTGCTGATTGTATTATGAGAGAGGACCAGGAAGGGGTCCCAATTTCCCCAGTTTGTAGAATGAAGCTTTTACTTTGGAATGTGAGAGGAGCTCGAAAACCATCTTTTCGATCCTCCTTTGGTAGACTGATTCAGTTATATAATTTTAACATATGTGTCCTTTTGAAAACCAGGTTGTCGGGTGATAGTCTGGCTCAGTTTCGGAGGCAGATTGCCCGCTCTTGGTCCTTTATGCTGTGGATGTTGATGGTCTGTCTGGTGGTATTTTGACTATCTGGCGTACCTCTACTGTCTCGATTGATGCTTTTTATCAATGCAGCCAGCAGATTAGCCTTCTTGTCTTAGAGGGATCTTCTGACCCCTGGCTTCTATCGGCGTTTTATGCCAGCACGGACTTCCGAAAGAGAAGAGTCCTTTGGTCTGAGTTAAGCTCCCTTCTTGCTCATGGTCTTCCTTCTATCATTGCGGGTGATTTCAACTGCATTACTGAGGCAATGAGAAAAGACGGGGTAGATGGGTAACTAATACTCCAGACATCAGTGAATTTAGATCTTTCATTGCTTCAGCTGGATTGTTGGACTTGGGATACTCGGGACCCCAATTTACTGGTGCAATAATTGTCAGGGATCTTCTCGTGTTTGGGAGAGGTTGGACAGAGCTATGGTGACGGCTCAGTGGCTTCATTTGTTCCCTGTGGCTACTGTCACCCATCTTTCTAGGATCATTTCTGATCATTGCCCTATTCTGATATCCATGGAGGCTGACTAGTACCAGCATAAGCAGTTTAGATTTGAGCAGTTTTGGACTACCCACTCTGGTGCTCGTACGATTATTTCATAGATCTGGCATCTTCCTGTCAAGGGCAATACTGTTTATCGGTTATAGCGCCATCTTAAGATGGCCAAGAACAGATTATCCAGATGGAATAAGCGGGAGCTGGGGGATTTGGTTAGGCAAATTGAACTGGTGGAAAAAGAGATTGTGACATTCAGACTAAGGAAGACCTGGATGGTTTTTTGCTGGACTCTAATCTCTCTTTGCTTTGGGATAAGCTTGCTCGGCATCACTCTCTCCTTCGTTAGCAGGAGGTCTATTGGTGGCAGAGGTCCAGGTTTCAGTGGATTCGTGATGGTGACCGCAATACCAGATTCTTTCATCAGGCAACTTTGAAGCGGCGTGCAGCGAACATGATCCGGAGATTAGTTGATGATGAGGGGAATATTCAGGAGGACATCCACTCTATCAGGGATCTGCTTCTTGATTTTTTCAGTCCAGGTGGGTTGAGACCTCAGGGGAGGGGGGCCCGGTTACGTTGGTTCCGGACTCTGGGAAGGTCTCTTCCGTTGAAAACATCATGCTTGTCATATCTATTACAGCGGAAGAGATTAAGGCGGCCCTTTGGGAGCTTGGACCGGATAAGGCCCCTGGGCCTGATGGGTTCCCGCCTTTTTTTTATCGTCACTATTGGGACATTGTTGGGCAGGAGTTGACTCAGGCAATTCAGTCATCTAAACACATTCCTGCGGACTAGAACCAGACCTTTATTTCTTTGGTGCCCAAGCGAACGGATGCCTCCCGACCGCAGCACTTTCGACCTATTAGTCTTTGTACTACTCTATATAAGGTCTGTGCTCGGCTTTTAGCTCGCCGCCTTAGTTTGGTGATCCCCCGCCTCATTTCGGCTGAGCAGGGGGCGTTTATTAGAGGGCGTTCCATTTCTGATAATGTCCTCATCGCCCAGAAGTTTATGCATGATCTTCAGAGAGCTCCGACTAGCCGTTGTCTTATGGCTGTTAAGCTTGATATGGAGAGAGCCTATGATAGACTGAGCTGAGCCTTCTTGCACCGCTCTCTTTAGGAGTTTGGGTTTGATGGTCTGTTCATTGAGTGGATCATGGCTTGTATTCAGAGGCCATCCTTTTCTCTGATCATTAATGGGAGTCCGACCGAGTTTTTCACTCTTCAGTAGGGATTCGGCAGGGATGCCCTCTATCCCCCTTGCTGTTTATTCTGGCTGTGGATGATCTTTCTCGTGCTTTCTACCAGGCTCAGATAGATCGGCGGATTGTCCCTTTTATGGCTGGTTCTGACGGCCCCTTGGTCTCTCATCTTCTATTCGCGGACGATTGTATCCTCCTGGGTTAGGCCTCCATTGATAATGCGGCTTCATTCTACTCCATTATTCAGAGGTATTGTCAGGCTTCGAGATAGAAGGTTAATTTTCTAAAGTCTTCAATATGCTTTAGCCCGAAGACTACTAGGGCTACCAGGGAAGCCATTATTAATTTGTCTGGCATATCTTCTCAGACCAACAGGTTTATGTATTTGGGGATCCCTATCACGGGGCGTCATCCCCGTTGCTCTGACTATTCCGACCTTGAGAGGAGGATTCGTCAGTGTATGGAGGGATGGCAGGTTACAGGTCTTTCTATGATGGCTAGGGTCATCATTATCCATTCGGTTTTTTCCTCTCTTCCTCTGTACCTTCTGTCCAACACGGTCATTCTGATCACTTGTCTGAAGAGGATCGAGAGATGTTTCTGTGATTTTCTATGGGCTTCCATGCAAGAAGGTCATGGTACTAACCTATTATCATGGACTACGGTCTGCATGCCCATTCAAGATGGCGGTCTCGGGATTCAGTCTCTGATCGCTAGAAGGGATGCCCTTCTGGCCAGACATGCATCCAAATTCCTCCTGGAGCCGCATTGTCTTTGGAGTACTCTGATGTGAGTTAGGTATGGGGACTGGACGACAGCTTCTCTCATCATGCCGCCTCGGGATGCTCCTTCTTTTGGAGGGAAGTTTGTTGATTCGGTCAGGCTATTCTGGGTAATATTTCATGGATGATTGAAGATGGATCATTGATAGATGTCTTGGAAGATACCTGGATTTCTGAACTTCCTCTCTCATGATGGCCCTCATATATCAGTATTGATATCCCTCCCAGATTAAGGGTTAAGGATTTGATCACCTTGGATCCCCCTGCCTGGCATGCCCCTCGGTGACCCGATTCTTCGGGATGGAGCTCTCTAGGTGTATTCTCTCGATGCCTCTTACTCCTGGCTGGGTTACCGACTCCAGACTTTGGCAGAATTCCTGTCTCTCTAGGGCTCCCACCAGGGACTTGATGGCGATTTTCAGGCCGGTGCCGGAGAGATCGGTGGATGCTGCGTGGATTTGAAGGCTTCCCATTCTTCCTAAGGTGCAGCTTTTTATTTGGAAGCTTCTATGGGACTGTCTTCCAACCTGTGCCCTTCTCTCGGAGGGGTTTGTCGATTCAGCCGTCATGTCCTTTTTGTACGTTGGAGGAGGAGTCTGCTGAGCATGCTATCTTCATGTGCCCCAGAGTTAGACAGATATGGCGCATGGTGGGTTATCCAATCAGGTTGGATGATATGGGATCCCCTCGCTCCACTTTTTTTCTTGATCTGCGTAGAGGATATCTTCAGAAAAGTGGTCTTTGGGCTGTCTCAGCTTATCAGATATGGCTTTCGAGAAACCAGCTCCTCTTCACAGATGATCACATTTCTTCCCCTAGGATTGTCAAGCGGATTCGATCGCTGGTGGCGGACTGTGCCCGTGTTGGTTCTGACGTCTCTGGCCTCTAGGGCTCCCCTGCTGCCTTGGTAGCGAACCGGCATACGGTTTTTATTTCTTGGGAGCCCCCCTCCAGGTTTGTCAAAATCAACTTTGATGGGAGTGTCCGAGGTCGAGCGGCTGGCTCTACTTTCATCATCCGTGGTCCACAAGGTGAGCTGCTGGGAGCTGGAGGTTTTGGTTCTCTCGACTCCTCCGTCCCTATGTCTGAGCTTCTTGCGGCTTGGGCCGGTATTTCTTATGCTGTTCGGACTCTTCATGCCCAGAGGATTCTGGTTGAGGGTGATTCCAGGTCGGTCATCTCTTGGCTTCAGAAGGAGAGTTGCCATTCTGGCCCTGCTAACCCGATTATTTTGGATATTTGGTCTATCCTGCGGGAGGTTGAATGCGCCCAGACCCGTCATATTTATCGTGAAGCTAATTCTGCGGCGGACTGGATGGCTTCGTCCGTAGCTCAGCATGCTGGTTCATGGATTTGGAAGCCGGGAGACTTCTGCCCTCCTCTGTTGCAGCAAATAATGTATTCTGATCTTTCTGGGCTGATTCACACTAGACAAGTGTTATCGCCCGTCCGTACCAAAAAAAAAAAAAGTGTGCATGTAGGTGTTATCATTCGTTTATAAAAGATGGTGAGAATGGAAAAATTACAATTGCACCATTGTTGGAGAGTTAGAATGTAAGCCATCATTCAAGGGTATAGTTACTTCCTAAATTCAAAAATAACTATGAAAGTGAGAGATATTTGGATCGATGAAAGTATTATGCTGGCCTTCTATGCGAATAGGCACATCGCTTGGAAGAGAATGAAGCTTCACTGAAGAGCTACGTATGCTCAAACCTTTGTTGTGCACATTATCGATCAACTACAATAGAGAGGCGTATAACATGATAGATTATGAAGTAGTTATTAGAAGGATATACAAGAAGAATAATTGTATATTAATGCATCGATGCGGATATTTTATGTTAAATCTTACACACAATAAATTGAAGTCATGGAAAGAGAGTTATCATAAATCGAAGTTGATAACATCTTGCACTATAAGAAATATCTTTTTGATGAATATGTTTGATGAGAACTGATTGTATGACTGTTCTTGAACAACTAAGATTGTAGTCATGCATTCCCTCATTGTATGCAATTAGATAATGGTGTTATATTACAAATTAAATCTTTCGTGCACACATAAATAATCATACAAATGAAGCATTGCAATCAGAGTCCGATATATTTATATCTGAGAGAATCTTTCTTAATGTTTAAGCAAACCTGCATCCATATTATCTTGTAGCATCCTCACTGCTATTGCTTAAGGAGTATGAAAATTGTATGCATTTGCTTTAGTACTAAGATTATTCATTTATCATTGTGCTTGTCACTGCATGAATATTCCATATAGTAGGATTCATTGGATAGTAGAAGTCATCCTCTAGTGCCAGTGACGATCGATAGCTCTGAATATGCCACCTGAGGTATATAGAACTCATCTCCAATGGTCAGAAATTAATGCCTTGATCCAATAAGGCCACACAATGCCAGACATGTTGGCTTAAATAAGCTTGAGTTCCTACATGGTTTAGTAGAAAACCATTGCACACTCGTAGTTCTTCGGATTACATTTGATGTGATGGAACAAAATTAATAGGCCGGACAATGATGATTTCATGCTAACCATCCATATACAATTTGACAATAAGTGCTCTCTGGTATAGCGGTATAGCTTGACGGACCCTGCACCGGGGGAAATTCTATTTGGCCGCAAGTTTTGCTCAGGAGCCCTCCCCCCTCCCTTTTTTTTTTAACTCAGTAGCCCTCCGAAATTACTCACTAGCCCTCCTAAATTTTAAAATACCTAAACTACCCCTCCCCGCGCCCCCCCCCCCAATTGCTAAGTGGCCCCCCTTCCTCCCGTCCGACTGCGATTCTTCCTTTGCTCTCTCGCTGACCTTCCTCTCTCGCTCAAGGTGCTCCCCGATAGCGGCTTCCCCGCAGCGGATCTTTCTGTAGATAAGGTCTCCTCCCTCCCTCCCTTCCTCCTTCCCTCCCTTCCTCTCCCTCCCTCATTTCCTCCCTCACTCGATCTGCCTCCTTCAAGATTTTTTTTTTTAGCCAAGCTCCCCTCCCTCCCCGGTGTCCGTATCCCTCCGACGGCTCCGCCCCCTCTCCGCCACCTCTCCCCTCCGTCCCATCCTTTCGAGCTCTGTTCGGCCCTGATTGGCCGAACAGAATGAATTCTGTTCGGCCCAGAAGACCGAACGAATTTAATGCCGTTCGGCCTACTGGGCCGAACAGATTCAATTCCATTCGGCCCAGCAGGCCAAACGGAGTTAATTAAATTATAGTTATAATTTAATTAATATAATTATAATTATAATATAATTAATATAGTATATTATAATTATAATTAATATAATTATAATCAAGTATATTATAAAGTATAATTAATATAATCATATATGTTTATTAATAATATATTTTAATAAAAATATATTATTTTGACATAATTTTAATGATGAATAATACAATGTTTCAGATATGGATGCTGGCCCCTCACGAGCTAGAGTTAGACCCACAGCGTCTGCTAGGAGACGTAGAACCTAGGCGCCTGAGGTTATTGAGGTTCCTGAGGATCTTGTTGCACCATCGCCCCAAGACGAGGAGACAATAGACGAGCCGAGGACATCCCAGTTATGGATGTTGATGATGATGAAGCGGATGGGCCTTGTCGAGGCGGTCCTGAGGATGACTCTGTCCTTAGGAGTTTCAGGACACATATTGCAGCCTCCATCTAAAGGCAACAGGTAAATCGTTGTTCTACTGTATTTTATTTAATGTATTATTTTGATGCTGTTATGTGTTATTCATGTTATCCATTTATATTTCACAGGAACAGACTCCACTGAAGTGCATGAACCATGCTGCCAAAGTAGGTGAGTGGTAGTGGTGGGCATCAGGGTAATCGAATAGGAGATTCAGGGATATAGTTCAGCAGTCGGGTCTTCTTGAGCTAGTGCATTGCTCTTATCGGTTCGCCGATAAGATTTTGTCTTGGGCTTTGTAGAGAGATGGCAGCCTGAGATGAACACCTTCCATCTTCCCTTTGGCGAGATGACAATCACGTTGGATGATGTTGCCGTTGTATTAGGGATTAGTGTCATGGGTGCCTCAGTGTTCTTGTCGATTGATAGGATGAGTGATCGGGATGCTGAGGACCTCCTAGTGCAGCTATTGGATGTATCACGGGATGACGCGCGTCAGGAGGTTCTATTGTCTGCGGTCAGTCTGTAGGTTAGAGTGGCTAAGAGTCATTTCCATGATGTATCAAATAGAGATAGCCACCGTAGGATAGAGTGTGAGGCGCGAGCGTATTTGCTTTTTTTGTTAGGGTGTACACTTTTTGTCGATAAGAGCGGGATGAGGGTGCCTATAGCTTATCTTGCTCTGCTTCGACATTTAGATAGAGTGAGGACATATGCCTGGGGTGCGGGTGCCTTGGCACATTTATATCGGCAGTTGGGGATTCGTCTAGGGCATCCGTTAGACAGATCAGTGGATATATGACGCTTCTCCAGGCATGGATTTATGAGCATTTTTCCTTTCTCACTCCTCACCCAGCCCTGGACTATACTGATGCTAGGCCCCGCGTACACCGATGGATGCCCGGCAATCTGCCCCGTACTACGATGGACCATTTGGTGATTCTATGCGAGTCATTGGACGTATTGAGGGCAGATGAGGTATGTACCATAGGACCATGCACTTATATTTATATAATTTTTCATACATTATGAAACTGATTACGATTTAATATAATGCAGGTAGTTTGGGATCCCCATTGTCTTATCCGGGATATCGTCCATTCCTTGATATTGCATTCTTAGTGGATGCCTGAAGTGCATGGATGTTGTAGAACCCTATCATCCTAAAAGGGTTTTATGACAGTTCGGTAGGATACAGACGATCCCCCGTGCGCCACTAGCCCCTGAGCGAGCAGCAGAGGATCGACAGCAGCATCGTACCGCATTCGGTATGTCTTCTATAGCAGTTATGGGAGAGGTGGGAAGATCACCTGCTGAGCCCAGCGAGCAGGAGCCATCCGGTGACCCGACCCTCAGATTGCGTACCGAGATTTTTGGAGTGGTATTCTCGGATCACGCATCTGGCTGTTCACCCTCCGGAGAGCCGATCCAGTATCTACTCCCGATCATGTCCCGATGATGCTGATGCTGACGTGCAAGGTCGGCGTATTGCAGATGCGCTTGGCCTTTGCACTAGCATACTTGATATGGATTGGGAGGAGGCTGTTGCGTCACATGGGATGCACATGTACGATGTCATATCACAGATTGCACATGTGTTGCAGGGTCAGAGTCAGCATATCTCTATGGTTTAGCCTGTTCAGCCTGATGTTCCTGGCCCTAGTCATGCATCGCCACAGCAGTACAGGCATCGACGACGGTGTGGGGATCCCTGATGTACCTCATGTATTTTGTATCTTTTAGCACATAGTGCATCTTTTTTAAAAGACATTGAAATTTGAATGAAATTTTACTTCCTTTCGGCTCAATTTGAATGAAATTTTTTAATTAAATATATGTCAAACATTATACAAAATTGATTGTTGCAGACAGAAGGACATCTACAACTCAATAGTCTCGCTAATAATAACATCCGACGAGATCGTTTGTCTGAACTGGTGAATCCTAGATTCATATGAAGAAGCCCATCCGGAAGCACATGGTAAATGATGTTTTTGCCAATTGCTTGCTATTGGGGGAACGGGATGACCCGGTAACAGAAACACCTGCAAAATATATAAATTAGTAAACATAATGAATTATTAGTCATTTAAGGATGATTAAGAGTTGTTTAATTAATACCTCCACAAAATGATTGCCATTAACGAATGCCGCTGCAATATCTTTGCGGGATAAAAGAGGAAGAGGCACCGATCGAAGAGGTAGGAATGTAAGACATTGTTGCAAGGAGAGGTGGTATAGGACAACATTATAGCGGGACGTATAACGTGCCCCATATCCGACATAGTCATCCACCGATCAAAAGGTGGAGCATTATCAAAATATGATAATGCATGCTCAATCTCCTCAAACCTCCCTTCGACAGCAAATATAGCGTGATAGTGCTCTGAATGACTTTACAAGTCATGTAATAAATCCTTCCTAATACGGAGCCAATCCTCCTCTTCAAATCCCAGCAAGTCAGCTATTGCTCTAAATCTCAATTGCCGTCAGCTTTAACAACCTTGATATGTTGGATGAACGGCCTCAACCCATCTGGAATTTGATCAATATAGATTGTTGGCTTATATGACCGGGTTCGCTGACGAGAAACATGCAAACCATTAACGAATGAATTAGATGGTAAACAATCGCTTTGTAATAACAAATGGCACGGGGTCCAAAAGTTGCCGGCATGTGCCGGCACGTACCGGCACGCGTCCGGCACATACCGGCACGGGGTTCGAAAGTTGCCGCACATGCCGGCACGTACCAGCATGCATCCAGCATATAGGCATGGGGTCCGGAAGTTGTCGGCATGTGCGGCATGTACCAGCACGCGTCCAGCACATACCGGCATGGGTCCGGAAGTTGCCGGCATGTGCCGGCACGTACCGGCATGCGTCCGGCACATATCGGCATGCGTCCGGAAGTTGCCGGCACGGTCCCTTCTTTAATGAAAGAAATGCTTCGTACCTTCTTCTTGGCTGCCTCTTTGGCACTTGCGTCATTGGTGGAGTGCCCGTACCAGTGAATAACTATCTTGTCCTGAAAGAATCAACTCAAAGGCAGAAGGATCACGGCGGGTAGATGTATCAACCTTCAATGAAGCACGACCGTGGCCAAGTGAACGAGTGATTTTTTGGCAGGTTCTTCAAGAGAAGTACTTTCTGGCTAGCAATCTCTCTCAATTTTCTTAACATCTGCATTTGCGAAGACCCATCTAACTGTTTGAATTTCTGAGCAATTATATCCAACACTGGTTCACAGCTCAGCTAAATACTTTGCACATTTGAAGCTGGCATCATATCAAGTTTTCTCCAATGAGGATCTATGCAATCGAAGGGAATTGGCCGACCTTCCATCCTGAACCACACAATCTCGTGGGCGCATGGTAAACCATGTGTGCACCGAATAGCACACCCACAAACTGAATCATCAATACCAACTGAATTGGCTCGGTTTGCTTGAGCGAGAATCTGATTTAATGCACTTATAGAAATGAAACCTCGCAGTTTTTGAATTCAGCAGGCTTGAAGTCGTGTTGCACGATCGTCAAACTCTTCTCAAATGAGGCTTTAATGTCACTATGCTGCAACTCAATCAAACTATGTATTTTTGTCCAAGATGATTCGAAATTCTCTTGGCTTGATCCAAGTTGTCTTTTCAGCCTTGCATGTGCACTTTCAGCCCTAGAAAAGTAAATAAAATTTAATAAAAGGGAGATAACAATTGCGTAATTAAATTATAAATTTCTTAAATTTATCAATTCCTTGTGATACCTATTAGTTGTCAAATTCCCGTAGTGCCTACATGCGTTCGTCCATGCTGCGACAAATCTTTCCTTGTACTTGCTCAGCCAAGTATCTGACACATACCGTAAAACATTTGGGTAGGTACTAAACTCTCTCTGGAGTTTTCCAGTGATCATTAAACTCATCTTCTGTGGTGAACAACACAAGTATATTCCAAGTCATTATAAATTTATCCCATTTCTCCTTTGTTTCAAATAACTTTTTGCACTGGCCAAAAAATTCCTACTAATATGCCATCTACATAGCAAATGTGTTGCCGTAGGAAATACCCTCTGAATTGCATTCAATAGAGCCAAGTCTCTATCTGTGACTATCACCTCAGGAAGAGCATCATCGTTTATGACACTGTGCAATCTCTCTAATGCCCATGTATAGTTATCTTCTCGCTCAGAGTCCATACACAAAAGCAATAGAAAATGTTAGGTCAGTTGATGTCACCCCGACAATCTTAAGAGAGGAAGACGATATCTATTCGTCTTGTAAGTGCAATCCATTATCAACACATGAGGAAATGCACGTAACAAGTCTATACTACCAGGGTGTGCCCAAAACAAGTCACGCACAGTATCAGACTTAATACAATTCCTATGCCACTCAATGTATTTACACTCAGATATCCGAGATCTCCCAGCAATCTCTACAGCCTTGCACCTCTGCTGTGCATTGTAGATTGTCTTCATTGTCGTAACATTGAGGGCATCCCTTTGCTTCAAAGTAGATAATATGTCCTTAGGCCGAACCAAACTCTTCGATATCTCCACTAGCATTGTAGTCTTCTGCTTAGATAATCGTCCCGCATAGAGTGCCCTCGAGATGCTTTGCAGTGGATAATTGTGCACACCGCACATGACCATTAACATCCAATCATCTGCAGTGTCCAATTTCTTTCCTCTTAAGGCAAAAGGGCATCCACACTTTTAGTGCCACTGGCCCTGGTCTTTGATCCCTTTTCCTTGATGTATTTACTTTTGCAAGTACCGCTCCTCTCGCAAGAAAAAAATAATTCTTGGTTTCTTAACATTGCTGCCCGTATCGATTTTTTAATAATAACGACAAATCCATTTCTCTTTCCGACTTCCTGGCACCAATTACACATTTCTTCTCTACTTTTGAATATCTATAAAATAAAAAGTTTTATGTTAGTAGACAATTTTAAGCATTGCTCAGTCAAATAATATGAAAATAAATGTAATTAAATTTTACCTCGTAAGTTGTAAATTCATTTGTGTAATCCATCACACATCAGAGCCAATCACACTGCATTCGATCGAAGCATCGTCCTACACGATCAAATAATAATTTTAAACCCTAATCATAATTAATCCAAAAATAAACGAAGAATAAACATTCTGTTCGGCCACTCAAGGCCGAACATAAATCTTCTGTTCGGCCATCAGGGCCGAACAGAAGAAAGATTTGAAAAGGGCCGAACAGAAGAAAGCTGTTCAGCCCACTAGGGCCGGACATGTTTATGTTGTTCGGCCCTGTGGCCGAACAGAGCTTACCTGTTCGGCCACACAGGGCCAAACAATGCACGACCGAGAAAAAAAAAGACGACGGGGATATAAACTATCCTTTGCGACCGTAGAACCTTTAAAAATTACTAATTGCTTATCCATTACTTGATTTAAGGTTAAAATCGCTTCAATCAACCTTCAAACGACGATCCGAGTGAGGAGGCAGGAGGAGGGGTAGGGAACGGGAGAGGGGCTGGCAGCGGGAGTGGGGGGTTGTTTGGGGGGGGGGGGGGGGGCTATTGAGTAGGGAGGGATATTTTAGTCCAAAATTTTTAGGGGTAAATAAGCCATTTTTTAAAGTAGCGTGGGGGGCTCCTCAACAAAACGGGCGGGCCAAATAGAATCACCCTTGCACCGGGGAGGCCATACGGGGTGGGTGGGAGGGGCATACTTAAGAGGGAGGAACCTTGTTTGAGAAGGAAGCATAGTTGTTAGATTCGGTCCGGACATTAACTCGGCCAAGGACTTGGATCACTGAATCATTGATTCAATCGTTGAGTCACTGGTTGAACCATCAATCAATTATATTATATAAAAATATATTTATATTAATAAATTAATTTTTAATAAAAAAATTAAGATTAATGTGATAATAAAATTCATAACCCCATCTGATTCAGGCTGGATTGATCAGTTCACGGATAAACCGGATGAATTGACCCGATTATTCTGGGTCACTTATATATCCGTTTTATGTTAGAACCGAATTGGCTTGACCTTTGGGTCTCAATTTAATCGGTCCAGTCGATTGATTTGGTCTGATTATCAACTATGGAAGAGAGGCATATCATGAAAAGGGAAATATACCAAAGAGGAGGGATACCGTGCATGGAAAGAGGATGTACCGAAGAGAAGGGACACCTTGCATTGGAAAGAAGGCTGTGTGCACTGGGCTAGAGGCCACACCAAGGAGGACCAACCATAATGATGATTTCTATTTTTAAAAAATATAATAAAAAAAACAAAAATAAAATTATCAATCATAACGATGATTTTTATTTTTTAAATTATTAGATTATTAAAAAATTTGATTGAAATAATAACGAAAAACATATAAATTCATCAATTATAATCATGATTATATATATATATATATATATGAAATTATCAGCATGACTGATGATTTCTTCACCATCCTCTTTCATATCCATGTGAATACAAGCATTGCTAAAACCATCCTACCTTCATAAATAATTTTAAAATTACCTTATATTAAAAATTAATTATGAAAATAATATTATAAAAATTAAAAATCCAAACGCGGACATGGAAATATGGAGGTAATATAAAATAAACAGCAATAATTATAATTTGAACCTATAGTTTAAGAGATTTCATTATTTAAATTCTGATATTAGTTAAATACTAAAACGAACCTAAGTTTCATTAGTTGCCTCCAACTGGCCATCTATCACGCTGTTACTCGAATGCTTATATCTATGTGTAGTAAATTCGAAATCAGACAAAATCCTTTGTTTCTCGAGCTCTCTTCTCCTTTTTGATTCTCAGCTCTCCTTCATGCCCCTTTCCAATCTCCTTCTCTTCAAGTCATTCTCCGTTCGTCGTCATTCTTCAGTGTTTGTATGGTGGGTTGGGAGGGGTTGATTAAATAAAGAATAAGCATGGAGGTGATTTGAACTTGTGACTTCTAGAAAACCTAAGCTATGATAACATGTTAAGTAACCAGTTAACCTCAAAAGCTAAAGATAATAAAGAGAGGATTAAAATATATATGTCAGGCCTAACAATCTCAAAGGAGAATTCATCATCTAAAGTTGTGTCTTAGGAGGGATCATGTTCACCAAGGCAGGGAAAGAATAAGATTCGGCTCCAATATAATGAACAAAAAAAATGGAAAAAACAATTAAAGAAGAAGAACAGATAGCTGTGATTCCTTTTTCTCATCATGTGAATCCATCATTATACTTTCAACCTGTGATAATGAGAGTTTGGAAGGTTGGATTTCTGGTTAAACCACGACACCAACTAATAAATTATTGCAAAATGATTTTTCCAAATATCTTAGCATCTAAGTGGTAGCTAGCAAATAAAGACATCTATATTTCCATTCAGAAGTGTTAAGTCTCACGTGATTAATCATGGGTTGATTTTGATTTTGCATCATTACAAATAGTTGCATATTTCTGAGCTTTTGGAAAACTTTTCACATCTTCCTGAAACCTAAAAGTGATAAGAGACAAACCCTCTACAGCAGCAAACATCCTATGTTCATCATATATCTTCTATTTTACTTGCTTTGAGCCACACTTAATATGGCTTCATATGCTGCTCAATATATCATGCACACTGTTCATCAACTTTGCCACCAAAAATTTAGTAATCAACTAGAGCTCCAGCATCATTTCCAGCAGAAGCCCACTTGCAGATCATATCAGTTGATATGTTGGATTATTAATCCAACATTGAACTTATATGTGAAATAATTATGTATTGCAGGCTGTCAAATATGGTTAAGCTCAATTAAAAGTGATCAGCTAAGATTTCAGTGATTTAGGCTTTAATGTATCTGATAAGGTATGACCCTTTAATGTGCAGAGACATAAGGGGTTATTTCTATTTTAATGATGGGCTAAAATAGAAATACTAAAAGATAATGATGAGATTATCTATATATAGCGGTTATGGTCCTGGATCGCATGTACGACCTTCTTCTCTGAATCTCATCATTATAAAGAATAGCCTAGAAAAAATTCTAAAGGGCTCTCTGAGAGTATGTTAATCTGGAAGGCCAACCGCAGGACTCTGAAGAGTAATCAATCAATATGGATTTAGGTACGCTTTCGTTATGTTTATTAATTCTTGATGATTGAATATGAATGATTCTTAGGCTTCATGGTGATGGTTTTCATTGAAGTTTAAATTTAATTTCCAACAATTGGTATCAGAGCCCCTATTCATGTTGAATTATTAAGAAATTTTCAGTAATATGTATTGATATTTGTATTTGTGCATATGTTTCTTTGGTTTTATTCAGCAACATTGAGACAAATAGTTATTAGTTTATTGTAAATTTTGTTTCGCCGCCAATGATATTTTTAATATATGTAGATTCAGATTTTTAAATAAAATAAAGGTCATAGTGCATCAAACTTTATTTTACTTCTAGTTTGATGATTATAATTTTGATGTCAAGAGTGAAAGATATTCGCTGCATCGGCAAATCGGTCTCATCGGTTCTTTTCCTTTTAGGAGATGTGATCTTTTACCTCATAAGAAATAAATTAAATTATGGATAAAATTAAATCATATTTAATTTAATTTTAAATAAAGGGATCGCATGAAGGGAATGTGAGTCTGCACGGAATCACTTCTCCTTACATGTCATGGCTCTGCTCCATAAAATTATGGGATATATCTTGGCAACAATACGATGTTTCATGAAAAAAAGGAATAATGCACATGTTGTTATGATTAAAAATAAATAAATAAATAAATGCCCCATGATTGTGAGGCCAAATTGTCAGTGGAACGTTCGATTCTCTAAAGGATGGTAATTTTTGTGGGCTTCGTCGTTTGGCCGATTTTTCTGCTGGAAATTTGGTGCTTGGCCAATTTTTTTTGAACCGAATCCTCGCATTGCCTTTTAGACTTGTGTAAAGGGGATAACATTTAAGCATTTAATGCATGGCATTAATGCATGAAATCCATGAAGGTAACAGAGGGTGTTGCGTAAATTAGTTCCATGGAACTCCAAAGGGAGTTGCGTGAAATTCTAGCAAAACTCTGGAAAATCTTTCCTTGCATGGAATTCTAGCGAAAATCTAGAAATTTTTTCTGGTGATGAGATTCGGAGCAGAATCCCATGGGTTATTAACTCACCTTATCTAGTAATCCAAAACATTTTTTTTTATAAAAATAGTTCTAAAACAGATAAGTTTTATTTTTGATATGAGTTAAAACTAACCTATGCAGAGCTAGAAAACAACCAAAAATAACATATTATTATTTTTTAAAATTTAATCAAATTCATATTAATGGTATTTTTATACCTAATAAATTTATCCATCGTTCTAAATTGAACTAATTGAAATAAGATATCACCAAAGTAACCTCTCTTATGTAGATGATTCATGAAGGATGTTGAATGTTGTGTATGTGTATTTTTTCAGGTATTAATCGGCCCAAAGGAAGGTTAATGCTTGGCCGAACTACACATATGTGTGATTGTAAACACGTAACAATTATAAGGATTTACATGTGAGTAATAAGTCAATCTAAAGATAGATTTATTATTTGACATGCATTATTGTTAGTGTTTGATCATTACAACAAGTGTACCACTAGTAGTTAATATTACTGTCCAAAGACTTGATATTAATATTACACTGGGATTTACCTTTAAATTTATTGATAATTGATATTAATTGTTTATATGAGCATGTTATTTATGTATTACTTTTATTTTCTTTACAGCTAATATTGCTACTATTTCTGCTAACCACAATTCGGTGCCAATCCTTAATGACACTAACTTCAAGGACTGGAAAGAGAACATTCTTATTATTCTTGGTTGCATGGATCTGGACCTTGCACTAAGGATTGAGCAACCCACTCCTCCTACAACATCCAGTACCACTGATGAGAGGAACAAATATGAGAAGTGGGATCGCTCTAATGAGTCTTATGATCATCAAGCGCAGCATACCTGAAGCTTTTAGGGTGCGGTATCTGAAGGGATATCAATGCCAAGGATTTTCTTACTGAGATTGAGAAACGTTTTGTCAAAAGCGATAAGGAAGAAACAAGCACAATCTTGAAAAGCTTGATTTTCATGAAGTATAAGGGCAACGAAACATAAGGGAGTACATTATGGAAATGTCTCATCTTACTTCAAAGCTTAAGGCACTAAAACTTGAAATGTCAGAAGACTTGCTTGTGCATCTGGTACTGATCTCTCTACCTAATTAGTTCAGTCAATTTAAAGTTAGGTTACAACTACCAGAAGGAGAAATGGACTTTAGTGAGCTCATTTCATATTGTGTGCAAGAGGAAAAGAGATTGAAGCAAGAGAAATTAAAAGTGTCACTTGGTAAATACCTCTAAGGAAAGGACAAGGATAAGGTAAAAAAAGAAAGAATGAGGCTGCTAAATGTCTAGTAAAGAAGAAACAAAATTAGGATAAGAAAAGTTGTTTCTTGCAAGAAGTTTGGACATATGAAGATGGAATGTTTTAAGTATCATGAATGGCGTGAAAAAAAATGTATATTTCTAATTTGGTCTATTCTGAAGTGAATATAGCTTCAGTACCTAGAAACACTTGGTAGTTAGATTATGGTGCTATTACTAACATTTGTGTTTCAATGCAGGGTTGCCTGAGCTACCGAAAATCAACTGATGCTGAAAGATGCATTTATGCAAAAGATGGCAAGTCGGTATATATGGAGGCGATTGGGCATTTTAGATTGTATTAAATTCTGGTTATTATTTGGATTTGAAAGACACTTTTATAGTACCATCATTTAGATGGAATTTGATTTCTATTTCAGCTTTGGACAAATTAGGATATTGTTGTCCATTTAGAAATAGTCAGTTTAGTCTTTCGTTAAATTCAAATATTATTGAAACTGGTTCTCTAATGCTGTATGACAATCTATATTTACTTGATACTGTTGTTTCTATAATGAAATCCTGAATATGGAATCAAGAGGTACTAAGCGTAAAATTTATAATGAAATTCAGGAACATCATGGCATAAGCGATTAGGTCACATCTCTAAAAATAGAGTTGAACGACTTGTGTCAGATGAAATTTTGGATTCCCTCAATTTTTTAGACTTTAATGTCTGTGTTGATTGCATTAAGGCAAACAGACCAAAACAAAGAAATTGGGTGCATATAGAACTTTCAAAGTCTTAGAGTTGATACATACGGATATTTATGGACCATTTCCTATACCTTCTTGAAATGGTCAACAATATTTCGTATCATTCATAGATGATTATTCTAGATATACATACCTATTTCTTATTCATGAAAAGTCCTAAGTTTTGGATGTGTTCAAATCATTTAAAGCTGAGGTTGAGCTTCAACTCAACAAAAGGATTAAAGGAGTCAGATCTGACCGTGGTGGTGAGGCAGATATGACGGTTCAGATGAACAACGTCAGGAACCTTTTGCTAAATACCTAGAGGATACGAATTATCCCATAATACACCATGCCAGGGTCACCTAGCATGAATGGTGTAGCTGAGAAACGTAATCACACTGTTAAAGATATGGTAAGGAGTATGATTTGTCATTCTACCTTACCAGAGTCACTCTGGGAAGAGGCACTAAAGACAGCAGCGTACATTCTGAATAGAGTACCAACTAAAGCAGCTATCAAAACACATTATGAGCTTTGGATAGACGAAAGCCTAGTCTAAAGCATTTTCATATTTGGGGATGTCCAGCTGAGGCAAGGCCTTATAGGCCACATGAAAAGAAATTGGACTCTAGAACAGTGAGCAGTAACTTTGTTGGGTATTCTGAGCGATCCGTGGTTTCAAGTTTTATGATCCCAAATCAAGGATAATTTTTGAGATGGGAACTGCAATGTTCTTTGAGAATATTGAGTTTGGGGGGAGAAATAAGGTCAGAGACTTTGTCTTTGAGGAGAAATTGGATCCTACTACTCTTGTTGAAGAGCAGTTAGTTTCTATTTCTATAATTGCTTTTGATAATGATCAAGTTGCAATTCTAGAACAATAAGAAATTATTGTTCAACCCTCAGAGGTACAAATGCAATAATCTCAAGAACAAGTGCATCAAAAACAAGTGCCTTTGCGGTGATCCACTAAAGAAAGAAAGAATGCTATTCTAGATGACTATATAGCATTTCTTTAGAAACATGAAAAAAATAATGGCATGATGAAAGATGATCCTGTCAACTTCCTTCAAGCCATACAAGGTTCCAATTCAGAAAAGTTGATTGAAGCAATGAAAGAAGAGTATAAGTCTATGCAAGATAATAAAGTTTGAGAACTTATCCCATTACCAGAAGGTGTGAAATCCATTGGTTGCAAATGGATTTTTAAGACCAAACGAAATTCAAAGGGTAATGTGGAAAGGTATAAAGCTCGTCTTGTGGCTAAAGGCTATACTCAAAAGGAAGGGATTGACTTTAAAAAGACCTTCTCTCCAGTTTCATCGAAGACTCTTTTAGGACAATCATGGCTCTTGTTGCACATTATGATATGGAACTCCATCAAATGGATGTCAAGATAGCATTTCTCAATGAAGACATTGATGAGACAATTTATATGGTACCAAAAAAACTTTGTATCAGGAGATCCAAAGAAAATGGTTTGCAAATTGACAAAATCCATTTATGGGTTAAAGCAAGCTTTTCGTCAATGGTATCACAAATTTCATTAAGTAATTCTCTCATTTAATTTTGAAGTGAATGTAGTTGATGATTGTATGTATCACAAGTTCAGTGGAGTAAATACATTTTTTTGGTTTTGTGTGTGGATGACATTTTGCTTGCCACAAATGATATAGGCATGTTGCACGAAACCAAGAGATTTCTATCAAGCAATTTTCAAATGAAAGATCTTGGTGATGCCTCTTTTGTATTGAGAATCCAGATACATCGAGATCGTTCTCAGGGTATCCTTGGACTGTCACAAAGGAGCTATATCAATAAAGTACTTAAGAGATTTGGCATGCAAATTGCAAACCAGGTGATACCCCTATCGCTAAAGGAGATAAATTCAGTATTAATCAGTACCCAAAGAAAACTTGAAGTTGAAGAGATGTAGAAGATTTCTTATGCTTCAGTTGTAGGGAGTCTAATGTATGCTCAAGTTTGTACGCGTCCGGATATTGCGTACATTGTTGGAGTGTTAGGCAGATATTTAAGCAACCCAGTATGGATCACTAAAAAGAAGCCAAAAGGGTTATGAGATATATGAAAAGAACAAAAGATTACATACTCATATATAGGAGATCAGATCATTTTGAGATCATTGGGTATTCTGATTCCGACTTTGCAGGATGCCAAGATAGTAAAAGATCACTTCGGGCTATGTATATCTGTTAGGTGGTGGGGCTATTTCTTGAAGAAGTGTAAAACAGACACTCATAGCTTCTTCTACCATGGTAGCAGAATCTATAGCATGTTATGAAGCATCCAATCATGGATATGACTAAAAAATTTTATCACTGGGTTGTGCATATTGGAAGGAATTGAAAGATCACTAAAGTTATTTTGTGACAACAAGTCAGCCGTATTGTATTCCAATAATAATAGGAGCTCAACCAAGTCAAAGCATATTGACATCAAGTTTCTGGTTGTAAAGGAAAGAGTACAGAGTGGTCAGATTTCTATAGAGCATATCGGGATAAACTCCATGGTTGCAGATCCCCTTACAAAGGGTGTGCCGTCCAAGGTCTTTCATGAGCATACTGCTCACATGGGCGTTATAGAGCATGACGATGCTTAGATTCAGTGGGAGTTTGTATTGCTTCTATTTTATGCTTTATGTTTGGTTTGTATACACTTATGTGTTTGAAAATTTCTGATAAAAAATAAAGTATTTTATTCAGTTCAGTACATTCTGTACAATTGTGTTAAAGTTTTAATCTCACTCAAGTTTAAGAAAGACCAGTTGGAAATAGGCATGCTAAGATCACATTACATGAAATTTTTATGCTACACATCCACATCATGATCATTTTATTCAGTTGTATCAACATACGTGACCATTGATGGGTCGAGTTATGATAGATATAACAAAGGCCACTTTGATCTTATGTTGGTATGGTTGATGGACTGGATTGGTTATAGGTACATTTTGATGATGATAGTAAAATTGAGCTCATTCAGTTATTTTTTGCAAAACATAATTATAAGGTTACACATATAGCCCAGTGGAAGATTGTTGGATTATTAATCCAACATTGGGCTTATATGTGAAATAATTATGTGTTGTGGACTATCAAATATGGTTAAGCCCAATTAAAAGTGATCAGCTAAGGTTTCAGTGATTTTGGATTTAATATATCTGATAAGGTGTGGTCATTTAATGTGTAGAGACATAAGGGATTTTTTTCTATTTTTATGATGGGCTAAAATAGAAATACCAAAAGATAATGATGAGATTATCTATATATACGGTTATGATCCTTGGATCGCATGTACGACCTTCTTCTCTAAATTCCATCATCAGAAAGAATAGTCTAGAGAAAATTGTAAAGGGCTCTCTGGAAGTATGTGTTGATCTGGAAGGCCAACCGCAGGACTCTGGAGAGCAATCAAGCAATATGGATTCAGGTACGCTTTCGTTTATGTTTATTAATTCTTGATGATTGAACATGAACGATTCTTGGGCTTCATGATGATGGTTTTCACCAAAGATTTAGATTTAATTTCCAACAGATAGACCTCAAGCAAGGTGGGATAGAAAATTTGAGAAAAAGAAGGAAAATAAGAAGAATTTGGAGAGAGATTCAGGTAAAAAAATAAAGAAAATATGGAATTTTTACGGAAAAATGAAAAAGCTCTTTTTCTGTAAAAATTCACCAGCTTTATTTGAACTTCAAAAACAACTCTCATAAAATCAATATTGAAACTCAAAGCCAATAGATCTAATAACTTCCAGTTCAAAGTGTTCAATAAATTTTAACCTCAACTACTGAGATGGAAATTTTATACATAGTTTAAACAACCCTAGAAATATTGATTATACATCATGAGATGCTATTAAATCTTAACATTTAAAAAGTTTTCTCAAGTTAAAATGTGGCAAACAATTTAATGATCATGGATTAGGAATCAGATATTTGTATATATTTTCCAGACATGCCACTTCCTTTTTTATGATATGCATTGCTGCCAGCCGACAGGAGTTAATAATGGCTCCTTTAGCACAGAAACTAGAGAGAATAATCTGTACAAGGAAGCCAACATATTTCACAACACAACTCAATTTGTCACATCCCAGAAGGTCAAATACAAGACAATTCCCTGCAATGTGTCCAATATTCAGGGTACCTATATGATGACGCCAAATCACCAGCCTCGAGCGTGTGGTCGCCTCCTCCAGTGAGCTCCTCGCGCCTGCAAGCAAGTCCCGAGGGCCGGAGATTCCGACGGGGACCCTCCGACGCTCAAGTCAGTGGTCTAGACATCAGCCGTAAGCTTGAGGAAGCTCGAAAGAGAAAGAGAGAGATGGCTCCGAGAGAGAGAGATCTCTCGTTGTGAGCGCTATGGGGTGTCATGAGCGTGTTACCTGGTCGGGAGTCCCTCTTACCCATCTTATAAGAGCTTAAGAGTTTGTCTGGCTTGAGTGGTTGGAGCCTTGTAATGATGACCTTGATGGGTGAAGTGTCAGAGCTGACGTCTGTGAGGCATGGGGTTCAACCACTTTGTCAGAGCATTTAAGGTGATGGCAGCAATGGCAGAGCTTGCTCCCTTTGATATGTGACTGCAGGTCAAGTCCCATCAAGGTCGGTGGCCGCAACTGGTTGGTGGGTCCTGTTCCACCGGAGCAGGGAAAGCAGGGGCCATCCTCCCCGGCTAAGATAGGCCGGGACCGACTAGGAAGACGCCGGGGCCGCCTGGCTGGGACAGGCCGGGGCCGACTGAAAGGTGCCGGAGCCACCTGGAAGACGCCGGGGCCGCCTGGCTAGGACAGGCCGGGGCCGGCTAGGAAGACGCCGGGGCCGCCTAGCTGGGACAGGCCGGG
Organism: Calamus simplicifolius; assembly: GCA_900491605.1. NCBI lineage: Eukaryota > Viridiplantae > Streptophyta > Magnoliopsida > Arecales > Arecaceae > Calamus > Calamus simplicifolius. The sequence continues at coordinate 195,692 of UESW01004437.1, read as the reverse complement.
GCCGGCTAGAAGACGTCGGGGCCGCCTGGCTGGGACAGGCCGGGGCCAGCTAGAAGACGTCGGGGCTGCCTGGCTGGGATAGGCCGGGGCCGGCTAGAAGACGTCGGGGCCGCCTGGCTGGGACAGGCCGGGGCCGGCTAGGAAGACGCCGGGGCCGCCTAGAAGACGCCGGGGCTGTCGGTCTTTGGGGCCATCGGTCCTGGAGTCTCGGGATAGGATGTTGTGAATGGACCCCAAGACCGACGGGGGGTCTCGGGGTAGGATGCTGTGAATGGACCCCGAGACCGACGGGGGGTCTCGGGGTAGGATGATGTCCATGCACCCCGAGACCGACGGGGGGTCTCGGGGTAGGATAATGTCCATGCACCCCGAGACCGATGGGGGGTCTCGGGGTAGGATGCTGTGAATGGACCCCGAGACCGACGGGGGGTCTCGGGGTAGGGTGCTGTGTCGGGCCACGAGACTGACGGGGGGTCTCGGGGGAGTGGCCCACGTAGCTTGGACGTGGTTGACCGACGCGAAGGTCGAGATGGGCCTTGAAGGTCGAAGCGGGGCTCTGTCAGCTTCCTTCACAGTTCTCTAACGGCGTTGGATCAGCCACATCAGATGCCCCCTCGCCCCTGAGATGAAGCGGGCCTACCCCAACAAGGCGAAAGGGGCGTTACCTCCCAAGTGGCTGATCCTCGCCTGATGCAGGGCTTCAAGCCTGGCTGGCGCAGGCTTCATGTGCCGATGGGTGTTGGGCTTCATGCCTAGCCGGGTGCAGGGCTTCAGGTGCCGACGGGTGTCGGGCTTCACGCCTGGCTGGTGCAGGGCTTAAGGTGCTGACGGGCGTCGGGCTTCATGCCTGGCTGGCGCAGGGCTTCATGTGCCGATGGGTGTCGAGCTTCATGCATGGCTGGGTGCAAGGCTTCAGGTGCCGATGGGTGTCGGGCTTCACGCCTGGCTGGTGCAGGGCTTCATGTACCGACGGGTGTCGGGCTTCATGCCTGGCTGGGTGCAGGGCTTCAGGTGCCGACGGGTGTCGGGCTTCATGCCTGGCTGATGCAAAGCTTCGGGTGCCGATGGGTGTCGGGCTTCACGCCTGGCTGGTGCAAGGCTTCGGGTGCCAACGGGTGTTGAGCTTCACGCCTAGCTGGTGCAGGGCTTAAGGTGCCGACGGGCATCGAGCTTCATGCCTGGCTGGGTGCAGGGCTTCAGGTGCCGATGGGTGTCGGGCTTCATGCCTGGCTGGCCCAAGGATTTGGTGTCGGCGCTTGGGCCGGCCGGGGCCGTCCCTGCTGGACCCGGACTTTTGTTGCTGAGAGCCAGTGGTAGACCGCTCTGCCAGTGGTACACTGGGCTTCATGCCTGGCTGGCCCAGGGCTTTGGTGCCGGCGCTTGGGGCTGGCCGGGACCGTCCCTGCTGGACCCGGACTTTTGTTGCTGAGAGCCGGTGGTACACCACTCTGCCAGTGGTACACTTGGCTTCATGCCTGGCTGGCCCAGGGCTTTGGTGCCGACCGGGATCGGGCTTCAAGCCTGGCTAGCCCAGGGCTTTGGTGCCGGCGCTTGGGGCCGGCCGGGGCCATCCTTGCTGGAGTCGGACTTTTGTTGCTGAGAGCCGGTGGTAGACCGCTCTGCCAGTGGTACACTGGGTTTCATGCTTGGCTGGCCCAGGGCTTTGGTGCCGACCGGGGTCGGGCTTCATGCCTGGCTGGCCTAGGGCTTTGGTGCCGGCGCTTGGGGCCGACCGGGGCCGTCCCTGCTGGACTCGGACTTTTGTTGCTGAGAGCTGGTGGTACACCGCTCTGCCAGTGGTACACTGGGCTTCATGCCTGGCTGGTCCAGGGCTTTGGTGCCGACCGGGGTCGGGCTTCATGCCTGGCTGGCCCAGGGCTTTGGTGCCGGTGCTTGGGGCCGACCGGGGCCGTCCCTGCTGGACTCGGGCTTTTGTACACCAAAGCGAGGTTGGCCTTGGATGTTGATGCAAGGTAGATCTTTCCTGCATGACATTTTTAAGTATTAATGAAAGAACTGTCTTAAGTGCAATGTACTTAGCTCTTGTAGCACCCATGTTTTTCCTTTCGTGGATTTGAGCACTTCCACTCGCTGGTGGTCTGCCCCCATGGAGTCATGTTAGTCGGATTGGAAGTGTCATTGTCCTTACTTGGGCCTTCCCTCGCATTGGAGGCTAGGACGAGATGTTTGGCCAGAAAGAAGCTAGAAACTGGGACAAAGCTGGAGTCCGTTGAGGAAAGCCCCGACAGTTGGCGGACATTGAAGACGAGCGGCCGGGAAAGTCCACTAAAGGTGGACGATTAGAAGATGTTGCTGGGAGGCCCCTTTGCCTAGCTCTTTCTTTGAAGAGATTGATTGCCCTCGATGCAGAAGCTTGAGAGCAGCTAGAACGAAATCCGTAAAAGGTCCTAGGCTCGGTTTGGCTCTCGGCTTACTACCACCAGAAATTGACATGCCCATAAATCCTTGAGATGACAAATAATGTCTCAAGTTCACCCCTTTTGGAAATTATTCTTCGACCTATGCTGTAGTCCGCCTCTAGTTGATGAAAGCAGCTGAGGTTGGTGGTGAGTGAGGAGCAGAGAGAATGGTCCCTTGTTGCTCAGTGTGACATGGATGCCCCCCCGGCATGATTGGTGAGGACCTTTTGGGCGTGCATCACCACCAAAGACTTGACGCTACCCCCCAGCGTAGCTGGTGGAGACCTCTTGCGCACGGGTCTTCGCCATTGTTTAAGAGCTCGGGAGAGAGGAGTTGTCGATTGCCGATTCGAAAATCTCTCTTATTCCCCCTTCCTGGCGCGCCAATCTGATGATGCCAAATCACCAGCCTCGAGCGTGCGGTCGCCTCCTCCAGTGAGCTCCTCGCGCCTGCAAGCAAGTCCCGGGGGCCGGAGATTCCGGCGGGGACCCTCCAACGCTCAAGTCAGTGGTCTGGGCATCAGCCGTGAGCTTGAGGAAGCTCGAAAGAGAAAGAGAGAGATGGCTCCGAGAGAGATCTCTCTCGTTGTGAGCGCTAAGGGGTGTCATGAGCGTGTTACCTGGTCGGGAGTCCCTCTTACCCATCTTATAGGCGCTTAAGAGTTTGTCTGTCTTGAGTGGTTGGAGCCTTGTAATGATGACCTTGATGGGTGAAGTGTCAGAGCTGACGTCTGTGAGGCATGGGGTTCAACCACTTTGTCAGAGCATTTAAGGTGATGGCAGCAATGGCAGAGCTTGCTCCCTTTGATATGTGACTGCAGGTCAAGTCCCATCAAGGTCGGTGGCCGCAACTGGTTGGTGGGTCCTGTTCCACCAGAGCAGGGAAAGCAGGGGCCGTCCTCCCCGGCTGAGATAGGCCGGGGCCGGCTAGGAAGATGCCGGGACCGCCTGCTGGGACAGGCCGGGGCCGCCTGGAAGGTGCCGGGGCCACCTGGAAGACACCGGGGCCGCCTGGCTGAGACAGGCCAGGGCCGGCTAGGAGACGCCGGGGCCGCCTGGCTGGGACAGGCCGAGGTCGGCTAGGAGACGCCGGGGCCGCCTGGCTGGGACAGGCCGGGGCCGCCTGGTTGGGATAGGCCGGGGCAGGCTGGAAGGTGCCGGGGCCGCCTGGAAGATGTCGGGGCCGCCTGGCTGGGACAGGTCGGGGCCGGCTAGAAGACGTCGGGGCCGCCTGGCTGGGACAGGCCGGGGCCCGCTGGAAGGTGCTGGGGCCGCCTGGAAGACGCCGGGGCCACCTGGCTGGGATAGGCTGGGGCCGGCTAGGAAGACGCCGGGGCTATCGGCCTTTGGGGCTGTCGGCCTTTGGGGCATCGGCTTTGGGGCCGTCGGTCCTGGAGTCTCGGGGTAGGATGTTGTGAATGGACCCCGAGACCGACGGGGGGTCTCGAGGTAGGATGCTGTGAATGGACCCCGAGACCGACGGGGGTCTCAGGGTAGGATGATGTCCATGCACCCCGAGACCGATGGGGGGTCTCGGGGTAGGATGCTATGAATGGACCCGAGACCGACGGGGGGTCTTGGGGTAGGGTGCTATGGTCGGGCCACGAGACCGACGGAGGGTCTCGGGGGGAGTGGCCCACGTAGCTTGGACGTGGTTGACCGACGCAGAGGTCGAGATGAGCCTTGGAGGTCGAAGCGGGGCTCTGTCAGCTTTCTTCACGGTTCTCTAACGGCGTTGGATCAGCCACATCACTATATTTGAATTTTACTAGGGTTCTGGCATGGTACACTACCTAATGGTTAAACTGCAAATCCACAAAGCAAGGAGTTGGTCTAATTTCAGTTGTCACCCAAAATTAAGGCATCCAACTTGAGTAAAGACATGTACAATGGTTCTTAATTCATTCATTTGCTTCTCAATAAGTGGCCCATAGTCTTCTGCCAAATAACATAAGCATTTTTCTCACTGGGAGTTGGATGACTTTGGAACAATTTATAGAAATATATCCATTATTTGCAAAAGCAGTTTAAAACTGATACATAGTTGACAGTGCTGCATGATCTTAGTGATAGAGATATAGACTAAAAGATATGCTTTATGTTATGTCTTTACATTTTAATGAGAATTCATTTTGAGCAATGTGTGCCATTTACTATATATGTGCATGTGTCTAGTATTTACAAAGAGTATTTGATCTAGTGTGTAGAGTACGGCTTACACACAGAAGACTAGATCATCGGTTCTTTTGGAATACAAGTTTATTGTTCACAGTTTTAGATGGAATTGGACACACCATCAGTAGAACTGTAGCACAAATTTTTAGTAGGTCTGTCTTGACTACGGGGAATGGTTTATTCTAACTATTTGTGCTAGTACACTTTGTGTGTATTGAACAGGACCCAGTTGAGTTAATTATTTTATACTGACTTTATAAAATAATTTAAAACTCATGAATATTATGATTACTTATGCTCTTAATCCGAATTCTATTTCTAGACACGTGTATGTAGTGATTATTGCTTTGATTACACATAGAGTGAGATTCTATATGAGTCAATAAACTCAGTGGGTTGGGCAATAACATTATATATATGGTGAATATTAATAGTTGAAGGAATCCACGTCCTGTTAATTTGGATTGATGATATCCCCTTGAGAAAGCTTATAAGTTTTGATTGTATCAAATCTTGCAAGTGGATTTTGAATCCGATACATCAAATAAGTTAAGTGGATAAGTCTCAAGGATAATAAAGCCAATTAAATTATATTGTCAGTAATTAAATTTAATTGGTGGATATCTGTAATCTTAACGTGGGGAGATAATAAGTATTTAATATTAAGGCTCGAAAATATAAATTCGAATATGATTAGGAGTACAATTATAATTCTTTAGTGGAATGAATTGTAATTTACGTAATTGAATCCTAACCCGGGGTAGGATTGGGATTTAATTACGTGGGAAGTCCTTTTCATATTTGCCTATTGGTCCCTGTTGTAGCCCTATAAATACCCTCTCAGTTGGTTGCTAGGGTTAACGTTTTTGAGGAAAAAGAAAAACAAGAAACCCTAGGTCGGCCGAGAGATCCCACCATCTTGTGAGAGAAGGAAGGTATTTTCGGGAATACGGCGGAAGGCTAAAAGGTTGAGGTCGAGCAATCGAATCAAGTGTTCCAAAGTTCAAATCTGAAGGTATGATCTTATACTCATAGATTAGAACGGTAAAAGTTTTTTGTATTACTCATATACGCTATAGCCGTGATCTTGGGGTATTCCGCGCTCCCCAACAGTGGTATCAGAGCCACGGCTGATACTGTATATGAATAATGCGGCCATGTTCTCCATTAATCGGAATATGCATGCGTGGGATGGATCGTGCTTGCTGCTAACGTTGTTTTGCAGGTTTCTATCCTGTTATTATGGTCACATGAATGTATGTGTTTTGATTTGATATTGCTTAGATCTGTTTTGTGAACTCCGGTTTAAGGAGGCGTAGGATCATTGTAATATTTCATAGCATGTATGCTCCGTTTTTTGAGAGCTTTGTGATTGTAAATACGTAGCATGTGAACTCCTATATGGAGGCATAGGATTTTTGTAATCTGGTGCGGCTCTATGGAGGAAGAAGACCTGCTGCACGTTGCAGATATGATTCTAAGGAGAATCGGGATATGATTCTAAGGAGTTGCAGATAGGATTCTAAGGAATCCGTTGCAATGATCATAGAT